>JAWRVF010000898.1:0-144024 GCA_036785485.1 Physcomitrellopsis africana
GAGCTTTGTCTTTTCTTGATTAAGAGTGGATTATCCTTTTTTCTTGATAAGACATAAGCATTTTAGAAGTTGTAGAGTATCTACTTCTAAACTAATATTGTTTCTAGAATTTTTTCTTTTGAGTGTATTATTCTATATTTCTTAAAGTAAGAGTAGACACCTTCCTTCTTATTATATTATCATGGCAGAGCTTGCGGAAATGAAGAGTGCAATGGCACAAATGCAAGAGCAAATGAGAGAACTAATGCTTGCAATGCATCAACTCAGTTTACCACCATAAAGAGCATCGAGATTAGCAGGAAGTGAAGATGTAGAGATGGTTGGAGCTATGTCAATATCTACACCAAACCATGCTACCTCACCGATGATGGAGCACCGTTCAAGCGTTAGAGAACCAAAAATCAGTTTGCCTGAGAAGTTTGATGGCACAAGATCTAAGTTTCGAGGATTCATCAATCAGATACAACTGGTGATCGAACTTCAACCTCAGAGTTATCCTATGCAAGGATCTCAAGTTAGGTTTATTGGAACGTTACTTTCGGGTCCTGCCTTATCGTGGATTTCATCTTTTCTTGAACGACGTGATCCAATATTGGATAATTTGGAGGCATTTTTTGCGGAATTTTGATCGATGTATGGAGAACGTGATGCAATTCGTGTTACAACCAACAAGATTCGCATCCTACGACAAGGCAATCGATCAGTGTCATTATACGCTTCACAATTTTGATAACTAGCGACCGACATCAAGTGGGACGATGCTGCACTCATCAGTCAATTTCTCTACGGATTACAATATGAGGTAAAAAAGTTAATACTCAATTTACCCGATCCTCAGACATTGAGTCAAGCAATTGATTTTGTTGTGAAGTGTGATAATCGACTTTTTGAGTTTCGATCCGAGAGTCGTACAAGGGAGCCTCAACGTTATTATTCAATGGCAACATCAACATCCTCACAAAACGTACATTCGGAAGTAGAAGACATGCAAATTGATGTAGTACATTTTAAACCTCTTACTAAACAAGAGAAGATTCGGCGTCGTCAAGGAGGATTATGTTTATATTGTGGAAAACCTAAGCACACTACTCAACATTGTCCAAAGAAATGACACAACTACAAAATGAGGAGTACGGCTATCAAAAAAGACAACATATCAAAAAAAAAATTTGTCCAATTACAATAGGGACCATTGTTGTGTAGAGAGAATTTACCTTGGAAAGACGCCGGGTTCCTAGCTGCTACTAGAACTAGCAAGGAACATGAGAGGAAGCCGTGCAAGTATGTTCTATACTTGCACAATATTTCTTCAAGCTTTCAAATTATACTTATATTATACTTGTACAAGTCTTGTACAAATATAAAATATAAATACTTGAATAATACTTATACAAATACTTGTATAAATACTTGTATAAATCCTTGGTATAATACTTGTACAAATACTTGTATAAATCCTTGGTATAATACTTGTACAAATACTTATACAAATATTATGTAGAATACTTGTAGAATACTTGTAGAATACTTATAGAATACTTATATAAATACAAGTATATATACTTGTATAATAGATATAAGCAAAGTATGTATGTATTCAAGTATACCTCAAAATACAACCGCATATGAGGAATACAAGTTATACAATAAGCTGAAACTAAATAAATCACTAAAAATTCATCCAAAGGTCAAATCAAGCGTGCTTATAGCCTATAGAAAGCCAATAATCCATTGTAAAACATATCAAAATTTCACAAATAGATGACTTACCATTTAAAAGTTATGGCTAAAAGAAGTAGGCGCTAAAATTTCCAAGCAAATGCAAAGGCAGCAAAGCTCTTCTTCACTTCAGCCTTTGTTGTGATCACTTTCCTTCTCCAAATTGGACATACAATAGCTTTTTAGAAAGCTCACTCCATCATCTAGCTTGTCCTAAATTGTTGCATGCATCCCTCTCAAACTCCAGTTTTTGTAGCTAGTCGATTCTACTCTTCAAACCCTAGCAACAATTTGCCCTCTTTGACACTTCACGGCTCATAAAACTTTCATCAAAGCTCCAAATATATTGATTTTTGTTTTTTTGGAAAGCTTACACATGCTACTATAAGCAGCTATAATATCAAAAAGATTGAAGAGACTGTCCGACTTGGGTGGTTGAACAAAGTTTCTGCCCCTCTTCGTCGGGTGGCAGCAAACCCTTTCCCACTCTCAAGCTCACAACTTTTGCTCTCCAACTCCAAATGCTACAAGAGATATCTTGATAGATAGCTAGCACAATCTTCCACACTCTCTATAAATTTCACTAAGAAAGAGTTGAAATCAAACTTGCAGTGGCAGCTCAAAGTTTCTGCCCCTCTTCGTCGGGTGGCAGCAAACCTCACTCTACTAAAACAAGCATAACTTTTTGTTCACAACTCCAATACAAGCAAGTGAGTAGGTTCTAGAATCCTCACAACTCGAAGATTAAATCCAACAATTTTCACTACAAACACTTTTATCTTCTTGGCTCTATCTCTCTCCAAAGTTCACTACTCAAAAACTGCCCTTTCTCTCGGTCTAACAAGAGGAGTATATCTCCCTTTCTTTCTATATTAGACTATGAGACGCCCACATGGGCTGCCAAATTCTATTGGATGGGCCTTATTCACCCCATGCTCTTCTTTCTTACCCTTCATAAGGTCCATTCTACCTCAAAAGTCAACAAGAAAGGTAAAACAACCTTTACCTTTCTTCTAATTACAAAAGAGTCTATTTTAGGATATAAATAAGATAGGAACAAAACAAATAGCCATCTTAATTCACTAACTAAGTGGCTATAATAAATCCTCTCCTTATAATATCTTCTAAAATAACCTCTAGCACTCACACATATATTAACAATAGATACAAGATTTTTAATATTTTTATACACTGCACGTAAATGCAGTATGACAACGTGTTTGGTATCACGACCTTGGAAGAGATTCTCGATGTTTGGTGATTTTATTGGAGATAGGAACAACTCCTGACGGTGTTCTAGATGTGATATTCAAAAGAAGTTATGAAGGTCACAACAATGATCAAATAACAGGGTGGTCTTCTCGCCCTGGAATGGGACACTATCGATGGCTGAGAGAACCCATCAATTACCTTCGAAGAGAACAAAGATCAAAGTATGTAGCAAATATTATTTGCCGCATCTTAGACTTTCTACACATGTAATCACCGCTCCTCGTGGAACTCGTCCTTTAAAGGGGGGGTAATGTCACGGACATATACATAGTTACCTATATGATCAGATAGAACTAGATAAAAGAAGGTAAAAGTAGATTAATTCCATAATATCTTTAGAAAAACTTCCTAGAAACTTCATAGACGTTGCTTTGACTTTATAAGTGTCCATAGTAGACTTTTGGATTAGAAACTTGGTCAATAAGTTAGCCACATGTCGCACATATTGGTAGCTTGAAGACCAAGCTAAATACGTGGCGAACATATAGAAAACTTGCCTTGCAAGTTCGACACGTGTCTTGCAACTTGGACACGTGTCTTGTAAATTGGATACATGTTGGAGGTCCTATAAAACATCGCCACTTAGCTCTTAGGTAGATAGTATAAATAGAGACAAGAGTGAAGCCTTCTTCACTCTTGTCAACTCCTTTCTTGTTTCCAGTCTAGTTCAAGGGTCTCTAGTTTTTCTTGTCTTTTTGGCATTAGTTATTCCAGTTTCTTTTTAATATATATACTTCTTTATATTTATTTCTTTGAGAGAGGTCTCACTTGTTTATTTGACTTCATCCAGTTATTGTCCTTGACAGGAGGTTTATATGAGTCCCATCAATAGATCTTAATTGGTGGACTGGTTAAAATAATAGTCTTAAGTTATTTAATTATATAAATATAAGGATTAGAAAGTCTTCTTGATTATTTAAGTATTTATTAAAATTTAGAAATAATTTTAAATACAAAAATCTTATTAGAAGAAAAGTTACAAAAAGATAGTCTTAGTAAATCTTGGAGACAATTATTTTAGTTGGTTTAGTATTTTTACTTATTATTTAATATTAAGAGTTAGTTATTGAGACCAATGTCTTCATTGGCCTTTTAACTACATGTGTTACTCATTAAAAATCTATAAATGTTATTTAGTAGGTAGAAGAAGTATGAGAAAGAAATCTCAGGTCTTTATAATTATTTTTATAGAAAATAGGATTTTGAGTTGATTTTTATTGATTTTATTATTATAAAATATCTCCAAGGTAGAATAAAATTATAGAGATTTTTAGAATTTATTTGGAATTTATTTAGAATTTATTAAGAATTTTTAGAGCAATTTTGAAGACTTTGGTAAAAATGAGTTTTTCCACCTTGGGAGCCATTATGAAGAAATGGAGCAAGATTTGAAGGTCACACAAGGTCCCTAAGCTAACAGGGTGTTTTTGAATACCACAGTGAAGTCAAAAATGTAAAATTATTAGTTCTACTAGTATAAAATAGGAGGACCAGCAGCTAGTATAGTCCTTGTAGGAAGAGAGGTTGTTATTCTCGTTCGTCTCATTTATTCTACCAATACTGCCCAGAGTAAATCTGTAAAGGGAAATTTGAATTCAAGGAGAGACTATTTGCATTGAGTTAAACTGTTAGGATTATATAATTAACTACCTACTGAACATTAGAGTCCAATGCACACGTACACGCTTTTCTCTAAAATATTGCCGTTCACTCTACTGGTTCTGCTATTTTGCAACTAAAGATACTTTGTAATACAATCCTCCACCAATATTCTTACTGTAATTTTTTGTCTTCTTCCAAATTCATAATAACAATTGGCAATGTTGCACCATTTCCATAGACTGCATACACCCGCTTCTTTCTCCAATCACTGGAAATAATTCTTCACCTACAACGTCTCTCGAAACAAATTGTTACTCCAATATTCTCCACCGCTCAACTCTCACAGTCAATACGGCATGACACTCACATCCACAACCAAACTTCATTGACATGGCCGGTCTTCAACCTCCAATTCACCTCAAAGAACTTCACGTAACAAACAATCATAATTTCTTACTCATCCACATATATATAAATTTTTTGTTTTATTATTGTACTTCATTATTGACATAGTATAATCCTTCGAAATAGAATTCGGATCCTCTACTACAATCTAACAAAAGAAAAGAGAGAGGTAGCACCAAGCTTATCCCGGCTCAGGACTATCACAGTCTGGCCCCGACTCCCCCTTACCAAATCGATTTATACTTGCCCCGTCTATGTTAACTGCTTCACAACCTATGATGACTACTTTTTCTAACTTCCTCATCCATTCTGCCTTCTAAATTGGCCATTCATCGGCTTCCTGCCTATGCTTAATCCTACAAACTATGTATTGTAAATCCTAAAATTCCTACCCATTCTACATAGCGCCACTCCTAATTGTGCAGCATCCTTGCAAACACAAAATTAGTATAAAAATATATTTGTTATGAAGCTGGCTCTTGAGATTGAGATGCTCCTGGATTCGTAGGAGATTCCTCTGCGTCTGGTCCTAATGGCACGTCTTCATACTCCTCCGATTAATCGACATGGTTATTCTTCAACTGCGCTCATTAATCTTCATTATCTGCTGTCGTGTTGCAGCAGGTTTATATAGTGAAAGGTATAGATAAGAGTAATTTATATTTAATACTTAATTATCTTAGTTCAATAAGAACTTAAGATACTTAAGAAAAGGGTTATGGAAGCCTCTTAGATTATTTTCTTGTTTTAATAGCTAACACATAAAAGTTAGTTGTTAAAGTTTTCTTCTAGGCTATACAAACTCTATTATTGATTTTGAAAAGCCATAAGTTAATTAGAATAGGATAGAAAAGGAAAATAGTTATTATGGTTGATACTAGGATTAACTTGAGGATAGGATTTAACTTAAAAATCCTTAAAATTAGTTGAATTGATACCCAAGGAAAGAGCGGGTATGAAACAGGGTCGAAATCAGACCTCTAGGCACAAAAACGACTGCCGAAGGCAAGAGAAGGGGACATTTGAAGATCAATGATTAGGATTGGATAGCTAGCTTAAAAATGGTTCCAAAGGCATTTAGCTTGCAACCATAAGGTTTTGGAGGACTTAGCAATCGCTATTTAAAGTCAGGGTTTGTATTGGTGATTTGGATTTTTATATAAGACAATGATGGCTTGCATTGTTGAGTGATTCGTAAAATCTGTAAAGCATCTAAGGTTCAAAATTTGATATTGTCTAGATTGTTGGATGTGCTAAGTGTTAATCAAGCAATGCAATCAGGAGATATTTGAGTTTTGATACAAAGGGTTGTTAGAAGTTGGCATTTTAGGGTTGGATAGGGCTTCTATGATAACTAAAGATCCACTAATTGGATCAATGTAATTTTTAATATGCTGATAGAAGACTTTTAGGTTGAGCTACACACCAAGTTTGAGCTGAAGTTAATGGTGAAAGAAGGAGAAATCACCACTAGAGTTTCTGCATCAATCTTCAAGTTGGCGGCCGAGTGTCATTAGTGCGCTTTTTGGGCGTTTTCTTGCAATCTGTAAGTTGGATTGGGCTAAATTTTTTTGAGCATGTAAAAGGCTTATATCAGCATGTGTGTACAAAATTTCACAAAAGTCGATGGTTCGATTAAAAATTATAGCTTATCAAAGCTCACTGATTAGGGTTAGGGCTTATAAATAAAAATAAAAATTGCTTAAATATAAAAGAAATGAGGTAATTGGAATATATGTAAGGTTGATTTTACTAAGAGGAGTGTTTTTAAATACTTTTAAATTGAAGCTCAAATTATATTCCTTATAAATGGGTGAAACCTATTAGGATTTCTTGAGTATTTGCAAACAGTACTTTACCTTCTACAACCAAGTGCCTGGTGCATTCTCGAACGAGACAACACGTAATACGACATCGCTCCCAATTTCCAAACTTGAGCCTCTAATTATAGAATCCTGGCATCTTTCGCCTCTAATTGGCGCCCTTCTTGCTTTATCTTCTCTTCCAACTCACAAGTACTCGAAACTCGTAGAATAAATACTTGTGGCCAAATGGCATTGGCCAAGTCGCCCTCCAATTTTCCCACTTCACCCTTCAAGGCACCAATTTCTGCCTGCAGCTTATTTGTTCCAATTCTGTATTGGTCTCCCAATTCTACCTTTTTCTATTTCAATTTTGCTGCTTTCTCACATTCTGCTTGTAACTAACACTTCAATGCTTCCCATTCCAAATCCCATATCGTGCAATTTTATATTAATTCTTGCTTTTGACCGTTCAAGATTCTTTGAATGCGATCTTTACCATTCACCCAATTTTTCTTTTTCTTTGCTAACTTCCGCTCCACTGCCAGCTTGGATTCCGTCTTTGCCCTAATTAGGTGATCTTGTTCCACAATTTGGCGGCTTTTTTCCATTACCTCCTTCCGGCTTGACTCCAATTTTTGACTTAAATTTCTTTCCAACTGACCCACTGTAAGCAGCAATTGGGAAATTTGACCCTATATTACTTTTGTGAGGTTCCCTCCCTCTGGTATTCCGGTGTTCAAAAGTGGAGCCTCAGTCATCCTTTCAATTACTGCACAAATTGAAGCTCGCCCTGGTGTCGTCTCTGAGATAGCCTCCTGTTCCTACAATCTACTTGATTCCCCAATTTCGTGCACCACTACCCCTAGACCAACTGATAAACTCCGCATATCCTGTTGTGACATTGGAAAAAGTACACTCTTCTCCCCTGCTGGTTGACTTAACGTATGTGCAATAATAGAGTTCACATAGTTAGAGCATAGTAAAGAAGCGAATTTATCCGTTTTTCGCTTGGCTCCCATTTCTGCATGGATATGGGTTGCTACAAAGGCTGCCCAATTAAAGACCATGCCTTCAAGTGTTCCAATTGCAGCAAACAACAAGCGCTTGGACTCGTACGTGGTATGCCGGTTTAAGCCTAGTTGCTTTTGAATGAACCGCATCCACTTTGCAAGCTCTGGAATAAGTGCCTCCAACACTTTCTAGCTTTGATTCTTCTCAAAGGACGTCATATTGCCTTTGAAGTAACTTCCCGATCTGAAGTCACTCGACACTTCGACTCATACCGCTAACTCACCTATTGATAAATATAATATCTTTTGTAAGATACTCTCATCAATCCCAATTATTCTCCCTTTTACTACACTAGAACCATTCTCTAGGTCGTAATTTTTTATATACTCTGCCACTAGTTCTACATCAATTGGAGGCAAATTATCTGATCCTTGCAAAAACACGTACATCTGTGCATTTCTAAAATCTCTCTATCTTTGTGGAAACCAACAGATTTCCAACTTCATTGGCTCCATGTTGGTGACCACCACGAGGGACGGCGATTGCAAATTATTCTTACTTCGCACGTTTCAGACATTCTCCTCTCCGTCCGCATCTCTCTTTGATCTTTCCATCGACATTGTATAATGCTGACTACGTACTCTTTGCTCGGACTAATCGTTACTCTCTGACTGCAGAACACTCTACACTTTAATAAGCATACACTTGGACAACCAAGCTCAAAACAGAATGCTAACAAAAACTCTCACTAAGTGCCCTGCTCCTAACCTTTTATTCGGGGTCTAAAGCAATAATCTTTAAACTAGTGTACCAGATCATCACTTCTGATTTGCTTGACTAGGCCGTATTAGGATCCAAAATTGACCATTAGCCGTCTTTTCTAACTATCATGCACCTTCAATAAAGGTAAGCTATCATGAACAAGTACACCCTCTTCCCTCCAATTTTGAAAACCCGTCCCGAGTTTACACAAAATAAAGATGTAAATGATTGCCGTTAACTTGGGTGGTAAATTGAAAACCCATAAAATCTTTCAATTGAACTGAACCATTAAGAAAGGCTTCAATTACTCGATAAGGTCCATGCCAACGGACTTGGAATTTCCCCGGAAAATTGTGAAAGTGACTATCATAAAAAAGTACTAAATCATTGGGCATAAAAGATTTAGGATATAATTTACTATCATAATAACTCTTACAGTGGCATTGTGTAGCTTCTATAGTTAAAAGAGCCATAGCCCTAACTTCATCCAATTTTTCTAATTGTGCTAACCGATGTTGGAGGAATTCCTTGTCACCAAGACATTCATCCAATGCAATTTATAAATTCGAAACTTCCAATTCAATTGGTAATATTGCATCTTGCCCGTACATCAATTGGAATGGTGTAGAACTAGTAGACACTTTATACACAGTACGATACGCCCACAAGGCTGTAAACAATTTTGTATTCCAGTCTATTCCTACACCAGACACTGTTTTAATTAAAATTTTACACAAAATACCGTTGGTCTTTTTAGTCTGCCCATTGGCCCGAGGAAAATATGGGGTTGTCTTCCAATGCTTGATCTCGTATTTATCTGTCAAGGTCGCAATTGTAGAATTAATAAAATGGATTCCACGATCACTAACTAATTCTTTGAGACACCCAAATCAAGTGATAATGTTCTCATATAAAAATGTGGCTATGGTATTGGCATTATCAATTTTTGTTGCCAACGCCTCCGCCCATTTTGTGACATAATCAGTCGCTACCAAAATATATCTTTTCTACCCATTACGCAATGCTGGTGTGATTGGTCCTACAAAATCAATACCCCATTTCTCAAACGATGCTTGTGCTAAAATTGGTACCAACGACATGGCAGAAGTTCCTGTAGATCTATCAATACGCTGACAAGGATCACAACGTCAGACGTATTGGTGCGCATCTGAGAACATTGTTGGCCACCAATATCCAGCCATTAAAGCTTTGCGCGCAGTGCTGTCACCAGCAAAATGCCCTCCACAACTATCCAAATCACATCTTTCCAATATAATACATACTTCACTTTGAAAAATACAACGGCATAGAATTCTATCTCTCCCTTGCTTATACAAGGCATCTCCAATCATCGCATACGGTGCACTTTTCAAAATCAAGCGTTTCTTAAGTTTCTCACTATATGTAGGTGGAAATGTCTGAAATGTCAGATACTGGATCAATTCACTATATTTTGAGGTGATCATGTCGACGGCAAATAATTCTGCATCAAGAAGTGCATCATTGATAGGTTTGTTACCAAATATATTGGACAATCAAGATAAATGATCTGCATTGGCATGTTTCTTTTCAGGTCAAATATTAATAGTGAAATTAAATTTTTGAAGGAGTAACACCCATCGAGCAATGCGTCCACTCAATTGAGGTTTATTAATCATATACTTAAGAGCATCATGATCGACATGAAACACAAATGGATCACCAAGCAAATAATGCCAAAATTTTTGGACAGAATAGATCATGCCCAAGGCTTCCCGTTTAGTCGTAGTGTAATTTTGTTCCGCAACAACAAATTGTTGACTAGTATAATAGATGGGATGATCTCAATTTTTTTCATCTTTCTGACTTCACATGGATCCAATAGCACCATTTGAGGCATCAACATAAACATGAAAGGGTTTTGTCCAACAAGGTGTAACAAGTACTGGTGCCGACACCAATTTTTGTTTTAACTCCTCAAACACAATTGTATATTTTTCAGTCCAAATTAGACTAGATCCATCCAATGGTGGTTTCTTTAAGAGATTTGTTAACGGTTGATATATTTCTGCAAATAAATGAATGAATCGCCTATAATAGCTAATATGGCCTACGAAACCCTAAATACCAGACAGTGTTTTTGGCTTTGATAAAGCCAATATACGAGTAATTTTATCTGGGTCAGTAGCAATACCAACCACAGAAACAATGTGGCCCAAAAGCTTCCCCGATGATATGCCAAATTGACATTTCTCAGAATTCAAAGATATCCCATATTTATTACATTGGTCCAAACAGTTATCAAGACGTTCTAAATGATTTGCTCTTGTACTAAATATGCAAAAATCATCTAAAAATATCTCCATCGACAATCGTAAATAATCCAAAAAGGCTTGCATCATTATCCTTTGAAATGTGGCCGCGGCGTTACATAACCCAAATAGCATCATTTTATAAGCAAATGTGCCTCAATCTGTAGTAAAAGTAGTCTTCAACTGGTGCTCTTCTACAATTTTTATTTTATTATAATCCGAGAATCCGTCCAAAAAAGAATAACATTCATGCCCAACTACTGCGTCCAATATACTATCCATAAAAAGTAAAGGAAAATAATCCTTCTTGGTAGCCGCATTTAATTTACGGAAGTCTTGACAGTTACGAATTTTTCCATTTTTCTTTGGCACTATCACAATTGGTGAAATCCATTCACTATACGGGACTGGATATATGAAGCCCACGTCTAAAAGTTTATCTACTTCCTCCTTGACCATAAGAGAATATTTTAAATTAAGATGGTATTGTCTTTGACAAATTGGTGTAGCATCTTCCTCTAAGGTAATTCGATGCTCACAAACTTTGGTAGGAATTTCTTCTAAATCCGCATACAATCAAGCAAAAGCAGATTTATGATTTAGAAAAAATTCTTTCCAATTTTTCAGTTTTGTAACCGTAATACCGATATATACTTTGATAATTTAGGGTGTTTCATTGGAACTCAAGTTAATGGATTGGCACACAGGTTCTTCATTAACCCCCGGATTGATTTGCCCCTTCTGCTCTGAATCCGTCATATGGTCTGGCAAATCGGACTTATCCAATTCTGATTCCTATGTACCAACTTCATTTACCGCGTGATTATTCATCCAATCCGCAATGACATCGTCAGAATTCGCTGCACTTTCATTATACAAAAAATATTCCCTTGGCCCTCCATACTGGTGTAACACGCCTTGTTTCCGTATGTAAACGGGGTCCTTATCAACTTGCATCGCAATATTAACTTCATCATACTCTGCCTCAAATTGGCCCTCATCTTCAGATGTTGCTTCTGTGCCCATAATTTGAGACTATCCATGATATTGAACTGGATACATTTGTAAAATAATCTTGTCATTACCCTCTCCAATAGTTAACATTCCACGGCCCCAATCGTTCCTAGCTTTGGCTTGATATAGCCACGGCCAACCCAATAATATTGGATATGATAAAATGGAACTTTGTGATTAAAAAATAATATAATCAATTTTATATGTAATTCCTGCAATTATAGTATTAACATTATATAAGATACCCATTGGTTTTATCTTACTATGATCTGCCATTCTTAGTACCAATGTCGTGGGTACTAATTGTTTTAAATCCAACTCCTCCATTGTATCGGCATTCATTAAGTTCATACTAGAGCCACCATCCACTTGAATTCCAAGAATGAGAACACCATCAATTGATACATCAATAGTTGGTGCTCCTAGATCGTGATTCAAACTAACTTCATGAATTTCTTTATTAAGAATTTTATATCGTATTAATGAGGAATTGAATGTAGAATGACATTCTAGCGCAACTGCTAATAATTACTTCATTGTAATAGAAGGTTTAATTTCATCCAAATCTTTCATAATATCATATGGTTTCATATTGGCAATCATTTCCAAGGCTCTTTTCTTTTTCATGGATTTTAGATTGATTCCTTGAGATAATTTTTTTACAAAATTTGGAACTAGAACTGCTGAATGGACTTTGTTTAATTCTTTTCCATAAGAGGATCTTTTAATGGGTAAAGTGGCTCTTGAAACTTCAAAGATATTGGTATTGGTTTTGATTGAACTAATATCTTGGAGCTAAGGACATCCTCAAGTTGCACAAACGAATTGGATCCATTCGTTGATAATACCTTTGATATTGGTATTAGATTTGGAATACCATTCAATGGATTACATTGATCCGCAATTGGTACTTCCAATTGTTGAATTGGATCTTTTCCCTTTTGTTGGACCCGAGTAAGTACTGCATGGACGCATTCCACCCGATTTACCAAAGAATCTTGTGGAACTCGATTATTGTCCTCCATCTTACTTTGCAACTGGATACGCTGATCTTGGTTATTAACATTAAACAAAGCATTGCACTGCTGGAAAATATGTCGAGATTGCTTACAATTTCCATATACTGGAGCATAATCACCATTGGCTCTAAGATTGGAACATTCACTAGCATAGTGTCCTAGTTGCCTGCATCGATAGCATCAAAGTGATTTTCTTCCTTGTCCAACTGGAATGTGGGGTGTCTTAACTGGTATATACCGGCTAGGCTTGTTCCAGGTTTGATAGGTAAAGGATCCCGGCCAACCAGTTGGTATTATAGGATCTGGAAATCCTTCTTGGTTGTATTCTTGTAATTTAAAAGTTATAGATTATCTACTTTTAAACTGATATTATTCTTAGAATTTTTTCTTTGTTCATGAATGTTTTATTTTATAATGAAAATAAATATTTTTTTTCCTTTTTATTATATTATCATAGCAAAGCTTGTTGAAATGAAGAATACAATGGTACAAATGCAAGAGCAAATGAGAGAATTAATGCTTGCAATACATCAACTCAATGCTCCACCACAAAGAGCAATAAGATTAGTAGGAAGTGAAGATGTAGAGATGATTGGAGTTGCTTCAAGCTATACTACTTCACCTACAATTGAACACCATTTAAGCATCAAAAAATAAAAAAATAGTTTGCCAGAGAAGTTTGATGGTATCAGATCTAAATTTTGAGGATTTATCAATCAAGTATAGTTGGTGATTGAACTTCAACTCCAAAGTTATCCAACTCAAGGATCACAAGCAAGGTTTATTGGAACACTACTTTCAAGCTCTGCTTTATCATGATTTTCATCTTTTTTTGAACAATGTTGTCATATTATATTTATATGCAGTATGTAAAAATATTATAATTTTTATTTATTTTTGTTGTCTATGTATGAATATTAGAGACTATTTTGGAAGATATTCTAAGATAAGGATTTATTTCAGCTACTTAATTAGTGAATAAGAATAACTATTTATTTGGTTCTTACCTTATTCTTATCTTAAAATAGATTCTTTTATACTAAGAAGAAAGGTAAAGGTTGTTTTACTTTTTTTTGTTGACTTTGAGTTAGCATGGACCTTGTAAGGGGTAAAAAAAAAAGAGTTTGGGGATAAATAGGGCTTATCCAATAGGATTTTGGCTGCCCATGTGGGCGTGACATGGACTGATATGGAGGAAAAGTAGAGAATACTCCTCTTGCTAGACCTAGGGTTTGGCAGTTTTGAGGATGCAAGCTTTATAGAGGTAGAGCTCTAAAGATATTAAAGCTTTTGTAGTGAAAATTAGAAATTTTGTTTCTCAAGTTGTGAGGATTTCAAAGCCTATTCACTTGCTTGTTTTGAAGTTGTAAGCAAAAATTTATGCTTGTTTTAGTGGAGTGAGGTCTGCTACTATCAAGAAGTGAAAGTAGAAACTTCGAGCTGCCACTGTAAGTTTGGTTTTAGTTCTTTCTTTGCAAAATTTATAGAAAGTGTGGAAAATTGTGCTAGCTTTTCATCAAGCTATTTCTTGTAGCATTTGGAGTTGAAATGAAAGAGTTGTGAGCTTGAGAGTGGAAAAGGGTTTGCTGCCACCTGATGAAGAGGGGCAGAGATTTTGTTCAACCACCTAAGTAAGACATTCTCTTTAATCTTTTTGAGATTTTAGGTACTTATAGTAGCTTATATAAGATTTCCATGAAATTAAAAATCAATGCATTTGGAGCTTGTATGAAAATTTTATGAATTGTGAAGTGACAAGAGTGCAAATTGTTACTAAGGTTTGAGGGGTAGATTCAACTAGCTATAAAATCTGAAGTTTGAGAGGTATATATGTGAAATTTTAAGATAAGTTAGATGATAAAGTAAGCTTTTTAAAAAGCTATTGCATGTCTAATTTGGAGAAGGAAAGCAACCACAACAAAGGCTGAAGTGAAGAAGAGCTTTGCTGCCTTTGCATTTGCTGGGAATTTTTAGTATCTTTTTCATTTAGCCATAACTTTTAAATGGTAAGACCTCTATTTGTGAAAATCTTATATGTTTTACAATATATTATTAGCTTTCTATAGATTATAAGCATACTTGATTTGACATATAGATGAATTTTTAGTGATTTATATAGCTTTAGCTAGTTGTATAACTTGTATTCCTCATATGCAGTTGTATTTTGAGGTATACTTGAATATATACATACTTTGCTTATACATACTATATAAATATATATACTTACATTTATATTAAATATTTATATAAATATTATATAAAGTATTTGTACAATTATTTATATAAGTATTATACAAAAGACTATACTTTATATTTCTATAAGTATTATACAAAGGATTACACTTTATATTTCTACAAATATTATACAAAGGATTATACTTTATATTTGAACAAATATATTACAAGTATAATGAGGAAGCTTGAATAAGTATTGTGCAAGTATATAAGATACTTATATGACTTTCTCTCATGTTCCTTGCTAATTCTAATAGCAGCTAGGAATCCAATGTTTTCTCAAGGCGGATTCTCTCTACCCGACAATGTGATCCAATGTTAGATAATTTGGAGGTATTTTTAGTAGAATTTTGATCTATATATGGAAAACATGATGCAATTCATATTACAACCAACAAGATCTGCATCTTGCAACAAGACAATCGATTATTGACATCATATGCTTTATAATTTTGTCAACTAACAATTGATACCAAGTGGGATGATGTTACACTCATTAACCAATTTTTCTATGGATTATAATATGAAATAAAGAAATTGATACTCAACTTATCCAATCCTCAGACATTGAGTTAAGCAATTGATTTTGCTGTGAAGTGTGATAATTAGTTTTTTGAAATTTGATTTGAAAGTTGCATAAGAAAATTCCAACATTACTATAATACAATGGCGATATCAACGTCTTTTCAATACATACATTCAAAAATAAAAGACATGCAAATTAACATGATACATTTTAAACTTCTTATTGAACAAAAAAAGACTCATCATTGTCAAAAAGGATTGTATTTATATTATGGAGAACCTAAGCACACTATTCAATATTATCTAAAGAAATGATGCAACTACAAAATAAAAAATACAGCTGTTAAAAAAGATAATATATCAGAAAATGAATTTGTTCAGCTACAATAGGAACTATTATTGTGTGGCATGATTTTTTATCTAGGAATATATTGGATACTTGGCTGTGGAGAATTCACTTGAAACTTATTGGTAAGAATCTAATAAGTGATTTGTCCTTAATAAAAGAACAAAGAATACAAAGATTATACAAAAGATAATTTTTATTGATAGAACCTTTTGTATTTAAGTAGGTTTATACAAAATGATTCAAATTGCTACAAAATCTTTCAAAATCTTATTCATCCACAAGGATTTATTTCTTTTCAAACTTTAAAATTCAATAACTCTTGATCCAACTATTCAATTTCTATAAAATTTTCTTTTAAGTATAGATAATTCTCTTAAATTTCATCTTAAGAAAATAATAGACCATAAATTCACTTTTAAATATTTGATATCTCAAAAATCCTAGCAGGTACTTAAAACCCTAGTTTAACAACACCTAAGCACTATTTTCCTCATATCTTACAAATCCAAAATCTTAATGCCACAAAATTTTTTTTTTAATCTTGTGACATAAACATATACACTCTTGAAATTTTGAGCCAAAAATCTATCAAATTACATAAGATATAGCTCAAAATATAACTAGTAGGTGAGTAGGGTTACTTACTACCTTTAGCTTATAAGTATTGAATTCAATTCCAAATACTTCCTTCATCATAACTTAGATTTTATTGAACCATATATAATAAGTCTGTCCAAGAAAGTTTTCTTTCTAGCCCTAGTCATTGATCCTCTATGGCTCTTAGTACACACGAGTTATATCCAAAAGAATGATAGTAGGTACAATTTTGACACCTTAACTTTGAGCGCCAATATCTCTTTCATAAAAAGTCCAAATTATACAAAATTTGTACCAAAACCATATCCAAAAATCCAAACTTGCTGATCTTAGCTTCTGATATTCGACTCCTTTCCAAAAACAAACCTTAATTCTTAATAAGCCCTCGGGCAACCTCCTTCAAGCCCATTGGATATGATTTTTGGCTTATAGGAATAGAAACTTCTATCATCCATCCCTATTCATTCACATGGATGGCCTAACTATCTCCTTTCATACTAAAAACTTCTTTTTAATCTTTTTTCTTATAAGATTTATATAATATGTGTTCAAAATATCAAATAAAAGAAATAAATAAGATCTTAAGGATTACTAATGTCTAATAAAGGTGACTTAAGATATACAAAAGTTTTTATCAATGTAAAATTGACTTCAAAATCACTATCAAAAAAAAGAAATAAGGTTGTATAAACCTCGATAGTAGTCTTTTTAATAGATCTTTTCTAAACTAGCAACCTAACCACATCTTATAACTAATAAAATCTATTATTATAGCTTTCACTTAACTATATAATAAATTATATATTAAATATATATGTATAATTTTTTTACATGGTAGCCGAATCACAACACGACACCATGTAGCAAGAAACTTATACAACTCCTAATAAAGGTCCTATCTTCTCCTCAGAACTCTCTCTTTATTTATTGATAGATATTAGTTTGAGACCTAAAAATCACAAAGCCTTTGATTTATTAGATTTAGGAATCTCAGTATGTTTTTTAGATAAAGAATTTATTAAAAGTCATAGAATATCTTTTGTATAAAAAACTAAATATTAAAAATGGAAATTAAGTCATAGAATATTTTAATGCCACAATATTTTTTATATAGTCTTATGACATAAATATATACATTAAAAATTTTGAGTTAAAAATATATCAAATTGCCTAAGATATAGCTCAAAATGTAACCACTAGTTAAGTAGAATCCCTTACTATCCTTAACTTACAAGCACTTACTTCAACTTCCAATATCTTCTTTATCTTAGCTTGAATTTTATCAAATCTCACATAAAATATATAGCCAAGAAATTTTTTTTTCCAACCCTAGTTGCTGATTGTCTATTGCTCTCTGTATGTGCGTGTTGTGCTTAAAAGAGTGACAATAAGTAGAATTTTGACACTCTAAGTTTGAGCACCTATATCTCTTTCAAAAAAGTCTAAATCATGCAAGATTTGTACCAAAACCATATCCAAAAATCCAAACTTGCTGATCCTAGCCTCTGATGTTTGACTGCTTTCCAAAAACCAATCCAAATCTCTAATAAATCCTCGAGCAGCTTCCTTGAAGTCCATTGGGTATGATTTTTGGCCAAGAGGAATAGAAATTTCTATCATCTATCACCATTCATTCATATGGATGGCCTAACTACCCCCATTCACACTAAAAATCCCTTTCTAATCTTTTTTATTATAAGATTTACATAATATGTGTTCTAAATATCAAATAAAAGAAATAAATAAGATCTTAAAGATCACCAATGTCTAACAAAGGTGACTTAAGATATACAAAACTTACTATCAATATAAATCAACTTCAAAATTACTATCAAAAAAAAAAAAAAAAGGTTGTATAAACCTCAATAATGACCTTTTTAAATAGATTCTTTCTAAACTAACAACCTAATCACATCTTGTAACCAATAAAATCTACTATTATAGCTTTTACTTAACTAGATAATGAATTGTATATTAAATATACATATATAATTTTTTCACATGATAGCTGAACGATAATATGACGTCTTAGATAGGGGTATATATAAGACTCAAAGCTGAAGAATTTTTCAATCTTGACAATACATCTCTTGGAATTTTAGCTCACAATTCTTGGTAGTGTTCATGTACTCATCGGGTTAATTTAAATTCTTATTGGTTTCTTCTTGAAACTTTGTCCTAGTTCAAGTCTCTTACTCTATATTTTTGTATCCTTGATAATTTTTTAAATTCAATCTTCATCAAAAAATTATCATCAAATATATTTGAATTTGCAGGAATAGAGTCGATAAAATTCATATACCTTTTAAAATACATTGGTGAGATTTTCAATTGATTCCTATGTGCACTCATTGATATCATAGCTATATCAATGAATAAGATATTTTAAATTTTCTCATCTTTGTCGTAAATTAAACACCTTTTCAACTTCATATTCTTCATGATTTTTGATTTGAATACTAAGTAATAATTGTTATACTCTTTTTAAAATATACAACTCTCTATAAGTTTCCAAAAGAGATATATGGAAAATTGGATGTACCTTTGTAGAAGATAGTAGTTTGAAGCCATATGCCATTGGATTAATTTGCTTTTAGATGGAAAATGATCCTAATCTTTTATAGTCCAATTTATCACATAGCCGCTTTGTCTTAATGTTCCATCAAAGAAGCCATATTTTATCTCCAATATAAAAA
Source organism: Physcomitrellopsis africana (assembly GCA_036785485.1). Taxonomy (NCBI): domain Eukaryota; kingdom Viridiplantae; phylum Streptophyta; class Bryopsida; order Funariales; family Funariaceae; genus Physcomitrellopsis; species Physcomitrellopsis africana. Next base: position 19,303 of record JAWRVF010000898.1, read on the forward strand.
ACAACCGATTGATTCCTGAATTTATCTACAGATGTCTTGTAAGCATCTTAAGTTACTTGTAGCTAAAGCTTTAAGATTGTTTGGTGTTATAATAGATGCTTTGTAAATCCTTCAATTTTTGAATTATTATTTTTAGTATACTTCATAGATCAAGCTTTAAGTGATATCCATAGTTGGAATAAAATAATATTTGCTAAATTGAAGCATGAATAATATTATCATATAAAAACTCTACTAATAATAGATATAAGATTCAATTTTCATATTGATAGTTGATGCTACATTATAAATATTACTCCAAATCTTGATTAATTTTTTTTTATTTCGCTATTAGTTTGAAAATAAAAAGCCAAAAAAAATTTAATATTCACCTTCAATATTTTAAAAAGACATCTCTAAAACTTGGATATAAATTGGGTCTTTAATCAGATATAGTAATCATCTGAAAGGCTATGATATTGATATATATTATGAAGAAAGAGCCTTGCTGCTTCTTCATTAGAAACAATCTTCTTACAAAGAATAAAATGAGCCATCTTTGTAAGTTAATCAATGACCACAAGGATGTTGTCCAATAAATTAAATGGTAGTAGATCCATGATGAAATCTATTAAGATAGAAGACTATAACCATCTTAGAATAAGCAAGGGCTCTAAAAGTATATAAGAGCGATGTCAAGGATTCTTTGACCTTGAACAAATATCACATAAGAGCACAAAGTCCTTCATAGCTTTCTGTATGTGAGGCCACCAAAAATTTTTAGAAATAAATTCTAAGGTCTTATTAACTCCAAAGTGATATATAGCCAGAAAGTCATGGCAAGATTGAAAAACGCATAATTATATTAATCTTTTTGGAATATACAATCATTCTTCAAAATATAAAAGGTCTTTTTCAAGCTTAAACTTGTCAATATGTTCATTGAGGTGGCACTTGATATCAAGGGCCAAAGCATTATTAGTGGTTATAGTATGCATTTCATTAAAGAAACTAAAATCAATAGATATCAATGTAATAGTAGCACAAAGATGAAATTGCTCTAGCTTCAATAAAATTGCATATTATTGATTAAATGCTGCCTTTCTTGCCCTTTATACAAGATATGATCTCTTTGATAAAGCATTTGACAATCCTTATTGCTTCATAGATTGATAAATGATAACAGAGTTAAATCAAGATAATGACATATTCTATGAAGCTTGATGACAATTAAAAACTCGATTTAATATAAAATATTTTAAGTTCTTGTAATTTGTGTATATAGTCACAAGATGCATTGCTCTTTTCAAAAAATGATACCATTCTTAAAAAGAATGAATTATAACAAAAAGTTCTTTATCATGGATTTCATAATTAATTTTAATAACAAAAAAAAATTAAAAATAAAATACAATAGGATAGAATTTATTGTCTATATCCACTTGTAAAAGTACGGCCTCTAATATAAAATTTGAAGCATCAATCTCCATATAAAATACTTCATAAAATCTAGATGCATGAAGATTGGAGTTGTGGTGAATGTTCTTTTGAAATTTTGGAATACCTTTTTTGCTTGAGGTTCCCATTTCAACTTGTCTTTGCATGTTAATCAAGTAAGAGGGGTGGCAACTAGAGAGTACTTTTTGATTAAAATCCAATAGAAGTTGACAAACTCAAGAAGATATTATATATCTTTTATAGTCTTCCAAATGGCCCATTACATAATTATAGTATCGAGGATCAATAGCACCGACTTTATGATTGTACATTGGACCATTCTCCTATGGCCAATATACAAAAAACTATCTTTTTTCTTCATAAAGAGTATAGATGAACCTGCTAAAGATTTTGAATGTCAGATGAAGTTCTCTATAAGATTTTCATTAATGTAATCTTCCAACATAAAAAGCTCATTTTGAAAAAGATTAATAATTGGGCCAAAAGATAGTTGCATTCCTTTGTTAAGATCTATCACACAATTATAAAGTTGGTGCTTTAATAATATATCAATATCTCTTTTTTTAAAAAATATCTTTAAATTTGCTATAATGCTCTGAAATACTTGCCGATGAAGTTATATCTTTTTTAGTTGGAGTTGCTTAAATAGTAAATGGTGTACTTTCTTTAGTTGATCTTATAAAAACCCTTGCTTCAATAAATAATGACTTATCAACTTGTAACTTTATATAAAGTCTTCTTGTAGGAATTTCTATTGAAAATGTTATTCTTTGCAACCTCTAATCTATAAATGAATCATGCTTTTTTAATTAAAAAAGTCTAAGAATAACAAGATTTAAAAGAGTCCTAATAATATTGAATATAATTTGGCTACTATAGTCTTTAAATGACACTTCTATAGGCATTATTTTATGGGTGATATTACTAGAGGATAAACGTTATCCTTTTATTATTTCTACATGAATAAGTTTAGATTTTTGTATTAGAAGAATTTTATGAAGCTTAGCAAATGCCTCATCTAAGAAATAAGCAAATACCCTTGAATCCAACAAAGTGATTGCTTGAAGCTTTTGACGGCCAAAATATAAAAAAATTATAAAACAACAAGCAAGTTGAGCAAAAAGAGAGGAACCTAAATAGTTTTGTGATGTTGAATTGTCTAGCTGCATGGTTCCTACTATGGCTAAACATCTTTATTTTTTTGAATGATTGTACTTTTAATTTTTATGATATATTGATTTTATTTTTTCGGGCAATTGTGAGCCTTATGGCCTTCCTTGCTAAAATACAAACATAAATCTTCTTCCATTTGATGTTTTTTTTCTTATAGTCTAAAAAGTCTAAAACGTACCGTATTAAGCTACATATCTTCTACTTTTGAATGTAGCTTACTGATGTAGTAGGAGTATATCGAATTGTGTCTTGTCTTATTGAAGCCCTTGAATATTAATCTTGATGATATTAAAATAGCTGATTATTATATTTCACAACTTGACTGATGGCTTTATTGAGCAATTGTGGATCTAAAAGTAATAATAACAAATCTTTTACATCGTCTCTTAATTTCCAATAGAATTGATTCATCAAGGCTTCTTTATCTCAATTGATATCACATACTAGTTACTTAAAATTGGATGTATAGACTGATGCAGAGCTCGCCTCTTATTACAATATTCGGATCTTAGCTATTGCCCAATAAGCTTTGTCATATTTTTCAAATACTTCTGCAAATATTTTTATAAAAACTTCAAAGTTGCTTAAAATTGATGATCTCTTTTCAAACAAGGAAATAAACCATAATATTGTGGTACTCTAAATGTTGCATTGTTATGAAGTTTTGCAACAATCCCTTGAATTTTTACTATCTTAGCAGATAAAATAGTAAGAGCGCTTATGATGGCATTTAACTTAGATTTAGAAGATTCAGTCATATTAATGTCTTGACTTTCAACCATTCTCAAAGGAAAAAAAAAAAAAATGAATCTACAAGAAGATAATATTAATTTAGAAGAAGGTAATCTGTAAGCTGTAAAGTATACTTTTAAGAAGAGGAATAATCCACTCTCTAACAAGAAGGATTCAACTCTGATATTGAAAATGAAAGCAGTCTTGATAAATAGTCAAGAGCACTAGAGCCACCACAAAGACTTTGATAAAGATGGAAGATTTAATAGATCCAACAATTACTTTTATTGACCATGGATTTGAAATTAATATTATGTCCAAAGATATTTATAAATGTGGAAGGTCACCTATTGACATTGAATATGGTTGGATGATCTAAAGAGCAAATAATATATGAAAAGATTTTTATGGTGCTTGTTGAGATATAAAGGTGAAAATTAGAGATGTATCTATAAAATAAAATTTCTTAATTGAAGACAATATTTCATATCTAATGATTCTTGAACAACCATATATTACTACTATAAGAATAGAAATCAATGTATTAGATGATGGATCAATATGTACTTGCATTAGAAGCCAAGATGATAAAAGAACAATGTAGTTCTTAATTGTATTTGCTAACTATGAGCACAATAGGGATTATTTACAAAGTAGCTTGTTTCTAAAGGTCAACAAAGAGTTTAAAGATTTTTGTAGGGTGCCACTATAAAGTCGAAATGTAGTAGTATATTAAAGAAGGTACTTTTGTAAGAAAAAAAAAATAAATGAATAAAAAAAAATAAAAAATCTTTTATATAAGAGTTGTAAAATTTTTTAAAAGTAGATTTGTTGTATATACATAATTTAATGACTTACAAAAATGAGAGAAAAAAGTTGTATAAAAAACTAAAAAAGACCTAAAAAAATAAATATGCTTGATGAAAATAACAAGATAATAGGTATTTATATAGAAACAAATTAAGAAGATTTTTTGGAGGAACTTATAAAGATTGAACAAGCAGATGAAGATCAAGTAGTGCAAGTATATTCAAAAGAACTCTGCTCAATCATACAAGCATTTAAGATTATGAAGTCAAAGTTGAAACTAGGTATAAAATAATAAAAAATAAAATAAAACTTATAGCTATACTATTATTTAGTGATTCTAACCACCAAGTTCAACAAGCTTCAAAGAAAAAATACTTACGAAATTCTTATCAAATTGGCCATAAGTTTATTAAAATTACATTTAAGGAATTGAGAGTAGGATCTATAGATTTTTTTTTTATCTATTGAAAAAATAGAATTTAAAAATAAGTTAAATAAGCATAAAAAAGCTTTTAGTTTAGAACTTTTAGAAATTAAATATGTGGATCCAAATATTATGGCATCAATGATTATATTTATAATTTCACATATTTTTTGAGATCTAATACTAATTTTGGTAACTAAAATATATCTATCTAAATTCATAGAACTTTTGAAAGAAAAGATATAGATAAAGATCTTAAAATCAATAAGTCATTTATACCACATTCCAACTGTTGATTTATAATACCAAAAAAAATATAACTCTATGGTTTATTCAAGATATGCAACCAATAAATTAAGTGACTATTAGAAATACAAGAGTGGAACCAATTGTTGGAGAAATTGCTAAGATATTTGTTAATAGAGCCATTTATTTTGTAAAAGATCTATATTTTTGATATGATTAATTTCAACTTGTTGAAAGGAGCAAAGACATCACCACTATGAGAACACCTTTAGAATTGGAAAAAATTTGTATATTACCACAAGGAATAACATACTCAATTGTTCAGGTGATAAATGAGATGAACAAGGTTCTTCAAAATTTTATTTTAAAAAAGGCTTTGTCTCTTTTGGATGATATTTCAATAAAAAGATATTTAAAAGAAAAAAAAAAGATAAGATAATGGATTAAATGAGGTATCATATATTTGTATCTATTTGTATTTTGGATTGTGGGAAGATTTTATCATAGCTTAAAGAAGTTTACTTAACATTATTAAGAGCTAAATTGACCTTCAAAATTTGAGAGGTTGTAAGATTGGTTTGGTCACAAACCAGATCCTAATAAAGTAAATATTATACAACAAAAGAAAGAATTTGTAGCTCACAAATAAAAGTACAAAGATTTTTAAGAGCTTGTATATTTTATTATGTGTGGATTCTATATTATGCACATATAATACATCTTATAATTCAATAGAAGAAGAAGACTTAAAAGCAAATTATCATGAATTGATAATATGAGAAATCATTCCTAACAATAGGCTAGTAATCAAAGATGATAATTTTATAATATTCCAACTCCATCAAAGATTCTTTTCACAAGACTTCAATTAAGTCTTAGGTAGAATGACATAAGTTTCTATAGAATCTCTGAAGGAGATTGAGACCCCACTTGTCGCCTTCCTACAAGTAATTACAATCTAAATGCAATCACAATTCCATTGCCTAAATTAGAAGAAAATGGATACCCCCACAATGAATTAAAACTATTAATACTTGAAAAAAATGACAAGATCAATGCTGTGTCATGATATGATTCATAATCAAGATTTATCACCCCCTCAATTAGGATTAAAGGTGGTATATATAAAAGACAATATGGATAAGGTTACCAAAGAATCTTGTGGAACTCGATTATTGTCCTCCATCTTACTTTGCAACTGGATACGCTGATCTTGGTTATTAACATTAAACAAAGCATTGCACTGCTGGAAAATATGTCGAGATTGCTTACAATTTCCATATACTGGAGCATAATCACCATTGGCTCTAAGATTGGAACATTCACTAGCATAGTGTCCTAGTTGCCTGCATCGATAGCATCAAAGTGATTTTCTTCCTTGTCCAACTGGAATGTGGGGTGTCTTAACTGGTATATACCGGCTAGGCTTGTTCCAGGTTTGATAGGTAAAGGATCCCGGCCAACCAGTTGGTATTATAGGATCTGAAATTGGATTCTGAATAGGTGGATATTAGGGTTGTTCTTGTTAATTTTGTACAAAACCTTGAGAATTGGAATCACCTTCTTGGTTGTATTCAGAATTTTGAAAAGTATAGAAATTTCTATTTTATTTTATTAGACGATTCCCATTCCAACCAAACCTATTTCCTATCTGAACTTGATTAACATTCCACAAAGTCGGTTGAATCATGGTCTAATTTCTTAACTGTTGTTGCCTTCTTAAATTCGAGTAATTGGTGGTTACATGCTTACCTCCAAAAATGTACATTGCACAGTCATTTGGGGTGGTGAAGGGCACTCCATTATTAAATGGCCTTGCCCCTTACAATTACTGCACCAAATATTGGGGCGCATATTAGTCGGTTTATGCCTCTTTTCCTTATCCTTTGCTAGGTTAACAACCAACTTCTTTGTCAAAATTAACAACAAAGTCTAATTTGGATCCTTTGATACTAGTTCATTAGATAACTCTTTTATAAATATTGGTTTTTGATATGAGGAATATGGGGAATACGGAACTGCCGTTGTTGGTAGTATAGCCTGCAATGGAACAGCATTCACTATCCCTTGTGGATTGACACTAAGATTTGGGCCGTAGTCAATTGTCCTTGGGTAACTATTCACTGTTTCATTCCAGGTTGGTATTTGATATCCTCCTTGAGATGGAATCATTGTGGCTCATTTGGTTAAGAATTGGTCATAATGACATTCTTCCCATACCTTAGCTCGGTCAAGTGAGGCAGCCATAGTCGCAGGTTGGGCCTCCTTTACAAACATCTTCAATTCTCGTGGATATAGTCCGTTAATCAATATAGACATAACAAACGAGTCCGGTATTTGGTTATTTGGCCATTTTCAAAGGATATTTGCTACTCGGCCATAATATGACTGCACCGCTTTTTTCGGTACCATTTTGCTATTCATTAATCTTTCTCTAAGATGTTCTTCAAATCCTATTGGTCGAAAATGAGTCAAAAATATATTTTTCAATGCCTTTCAATTAGGAAATTGTTCCACGAGTTGGCAATTATACTATTTAAATGTTGTGTCTTTCAAGGTCGCTGGCAGCCATCTTAACCAAATATCTTCAGTTCTACCATTGTTGGGTACACATGCGGTTAGGAATTGAGACAAGTGTTGATCTGGGTTGGCTCCTGGCAGACCCCTAAAGATAGGTAATAGAAATACATTAGTTGTGCGATCATCCATCGCACCCATTTGTACCGCAATTGGTACTGCTCGATCTCCCGCCGCCATTGAAGGTGACAATGTTCTGTTTACTTCCTTGTTAAAATAAATGCTGCCTCCCTCAATAATTTTTTCCGGCCTTCGTAATTTGATATTATTATCTATAAATAATTTTATCGGTTGAAGTTGAGGTGAAAATGACAGATTTTGGAATACACTGAATTGGCCTTTACTGGCAAGCAATACATTTGCTACTGAAGAACTAGCCTTACTAGAATCGGCTGTATCCACTATTGAGAAAGTACCCAATGGAGTACTCAATTCTTCTATGCTCCATTCTCTTTCCGTTAATAGGCTCAAGAGATATACTAGGCTATTTGCGGTGTCATGGTGAGAGTCTTAGCTCTAAGAAACACTGGATCTTTTTTGCCTCTAGTTTTTCAAGTGCAAGATGAGATTCATAAAGTTCATAGAATTGAAGAATTTATATAAAAACATACTTTATTAATCCTAACATATTCTACCTTTAGAAACCTGCCCTCAATTTTGCCCATAAATCCTAGGATATCACGTCAATTGAAGCAAAATTTGGACAGAAGGTACTTAAGGCAGTAAAGAAGCAAACTCCATAAACCTTTTGATTATAGCTCATGTGGTTAGAGAGAACCATGTTGTCAAAGTAATCCCTCCATGCTGCCTTTGATTCTAGACCCCCTTTGCTTCACACCTTCATTGCTCTTTATTAAAGAAGATCTAAGTGCTGAAATTTGGTAGGCTTATAGCTTGTCTCATGTTGTAAACACCCTCTAAATATTGCTCCAAAAGTCTTCTCCAAACTTGAGTTATAGGTTCCATCCTTCTTCTTTAATTTTGCCTTCTAACAACTCTAGATCCGACTACAATTTTCCTCATAATTCCTCGAATACAACTCCAATAGCAATTAATTTTTTACGCAACTTAATAGACTCATATATCTACAAACTCCAACAAATTTTACTCAAAATACTACTCTGATCACAATGTTATGTTCTCTCAAACTTTGTTGATTTGGAGATAGACCTTTGTCACTTTGAAAGAGCATAATATTTTATTTATAAGACTAATGAGTATCAAACTTGCACTCATCTCTTCCTTAACTTACATAGATCATGTCTATAAAATTTCATATTGAAATTCGTCTCTTAACTCCCTTTATATCTAAAAAAAACCCACACACATGCACTACCTATACAAACCCTCAACCTTGCCTTCACTCTATTTTTCTTTTTATTTAAACCAGTTACAATTTCACTCATAACTCTTTGCTCAAAGGTCATATTGAATTTAGATTTTGACACAAAGTAGTTAACTCTATAAGAAACAAAAACCTAACAAATATTTCTACTAAAGTCTAAGTGGTTTCCAAAAACCAAGGCCCGAATTTTTGTAACCCTCACTGTCCTAGTCTTAGACACTTGCAGCTTTGATGACTCATATCTCCCTTGATACTTAACCAAAAGACATGAAAATTATTTTTATATGTGCCTTATCTTGTCTACTACAAACCTACAAAAAATTGCACTTAAAATCCTCTCTAAGCTTCTTCTGCACACAAAAACGTATACTGCCTATAAAAAAAATCCTATGCCTTCCAAAAAAACTCTCCTCCTTCTTCTTCACGACCCTTCCTTGTCATCTCCCTCCTGGTCTTCTTTATCCTCTTGGTCAAAAAGACCTCTTAGCCCATGTCTTTTCCACTTCCTCAACCTTTTTCTTTTTATTAACTTGAAAAAATTTCATTTTTCAAGGTAAATTTCCATTGTTTCTTATTACTATTTTTCTATCAATCTTTCTTCTAATCTTAATCTTTTTATTTTAATGCATTCTTTTATGTTTTTCACACTATGTTTTGATTTACAACATGACAATGGAGTTACCCGCAAGTGCTTTTAGCAATTTTTTTAATGGTATATATGTCTGAAATACTAAAGATCTTTCATGTTCTTAGTATACTCGGATGTGCCGACAAGCATGCAACCATGGTTTAATCCAACTCTGTCGACGATTCCTTTTTAGCTTCCGTTCTTGAACGTCCCACACCAAATTTCTTACTTGTGCTCTCTCTTGTCTTCCTTCCGACTGACGTATTTTTCTCTGAGCAATGTTCACATTCTTATTAACCATAATCTTTCATCATCTATTATTGACATTACTTTCTATCACTAATTTAACTACTTATTCGGCAGTTAATTCCTAACACTCAATACTATTGTCAATCCTTGGCAGCGGCGCCAAAATATTGTTCTCGTTCGTCTCACTTACTCTACCAATACTGCCCAGAGTAAATCTGTACAGGGAGATTCGAACACAAGGAGAGACTATCCGCATCGAGTTAAACTGTTAGGATCACATAATTAACTACCTACTGAACATTAGAGTCCAATGCACACGTACACGCTTTTCTCTAAAATATTGCCGTCTATTCTACTAGTTCTGCTATTCCGCAACTAAAGATACTTTGTGATACAATCCTCCACCAATATTCTTACTGTAATCTTCTGTCTTCTTCCGAATTCATAACAACAATTGGCAATGTTGCACCATTTCCACAGACTGCATACACCCGCTTCTTTCTCCAATCACTGAAAATAATTTCTCACCTACAACATCTCTCGAAATAAATTGTTACTCCAATATTCTCTACCGCTCAACTCTCACAGTCAATACGGCATGACACTCACATCCACAACCAAACTTCATTGACATAGCCGGTCTTCAACCTCCAATTCACCACAAAGAACTTCACGTAACAAACAATCATAGTTTCTTACTCATCTATATATATATAAATTTTCTGTTTTATTATTATACTTCATTATTGACATGTTATAACCCTTCAAAATAGAATCCAGATCCTCCATTATAATCTAACAAAAGAAAAGAGAGAGGTAGCACCATGCTTATCCCGGCTCAGGACTATCACAGTCTCGCCCCAACTCCCCCGTACCAAATCGATTTATACTTGCTCCGTCTATGTTAACTGCTTCACAACCTATGATGACTACTTTTTTTTACTTCCTCATCCATTTTGCCTTCTAAACTCGCCATTCATCAGCTTCCTGCCTATTCTTAATCCTACAAACTATGTATTGTAAATCTTAAAATTCCTATCCATTCTACAGAGGTACACAAGTCCCATATGGATTGTGGCACCTTGGATGTAGGTAGGAGGATAAGACTAAGGCCTCGTGGCCTCTCTAGGACACCCATATATACTACTTGTAAGCCTTGGTGAGGTTCGAATCCATGATCTTGTAACAAGTTACCTTTGAGGTAAAAATTTCTATTTAACTTTTTCCATTATTTGCCTTCTAATTTTGAATTATCATAACTTACTTAGTAACTTAGATTTATATTTTTTTTACATCATTGAAAAGATAAAAAATATCTTCTTGAAAATATAATTTTTACTTTTTATTTTTATTTTTTACTAGGTAAAAATCTAGTGAACAGACTGTGACTAGTTTTGTAGTGTGCAATTACTTAATTGCACATATTTTACTTTTTTTGTGTTGTTCTTTTCCTTCATTATTGTTTATTACTTCTTATACTTCACACCACAATTTATAATCAACTGTTAATTGAGGCCACCTTATAACTTGGGTTGAGAAATATATGTAAGATTATATATTGATATTATTTTTTTTATTTTTATTTTATTTATATACATAATATATTTTTTATATTGATATAAGTTTAACATTTTTTTATTTATGTAATAATTTATTTTTATGTAATATTTTTACTTCTAACTTGAAATATTATTTGGTTAGTTTAATATTAGTGTAGTATTATTTGGTGGTTCTCTTTAGATTTGTTGTCACTTTGGAAGCATAAAGAGTGGAGTTCAAGTACAATTTCAAATCTAATACTAATCTTGATAAGTTCTTTACCTTAGCTTTTCAATTATTTAAAATTGTAGATAAAAGCAACAAAGGAATTCGGCTAGGAGAAACTTGGTGGATTTCAAACCTTAGCTTTTCAATTTTTTTGAAATTTTAGAAAAAAGCAAAGAAAGAACATGGCTAGGAGAAACTTGGTGGATTCTAAGTATTAGATCTTTCTTTAATTTGAAATTTTAGGTACATTTAAGAAAGAGCACGGCAAGACTTGCTCTTCTATAGGTAACATCTAAAACCATTCTATCACCTTGTAGTATAATTGAGTATTAAAACATTCAATTATATGCATAAAGAAATTTTCCAATCTACCTCTTTTATTTAAAAAACCTGGTTGTGTTTTTGATAGGCGCTTCAATTTTTAGATGTTTTGTAAGGAAGTGAAGTCGGATTGATGGCCGGCATGACTTCTTTTTGGCGTTGAATCTATACTTGTGGGAAGTGATGATCTCCATTAGGCATAGTTAATTGTTGCAGGTTGCCCTACAGGTTGCCTTTTACCCAGTCCATCTGATTATTGTGGTATCCACATTTTAAAATTTTAAAATTACTTGTACTACCCTTGGCCTTGTTTTCTAATCTCTAAATTGTGAATTAAGTCCAACTAATGAATGATTCCGCCATACTAAGATCAGCACAAGATCTTAACTTGGTATTTAGTTGAACCTCGTGCATCACTTGTAAGAAAAGTTTAATTATTGGATGATACCACTAATTTGAGATCGGCACCAAATTTCATCTTGGTATATAATTAAACCATGTGCCTTATAAATAAGTAAGAAGAGAAAGGATTTTATGTTAATTCAAAAAATAAAAATAAAAATAATTTAAAGTCTATTTGATTTATTTTAAAACACCTATTAGGTCTTTTTTTTTGTAAGGGAGTTATATAGAAACCATATACTTCGTTGTGTGCCACCTAGGATTAAGTTTAAGGTAATTCATCCTCTTACTTGCCTTGTTTTGGGATCTGAACGTGTTTTACAACCCAAATTATATATTGAGCCTATAGTTGTAGAAATCCACGTATTAGAAGAAATTTGTGACAAGATGTCATAAGCTTCTATTGGGATGGAGTAGAGAAGAAGACAGCCTTCAGAGCCTCAAATAGAGCCTTTACTAATTCCAACTCCAAGGGTTAGTGTAGCCAATGAAAAAAACCATAACTTTGAAATCAATATCCAAATCGACCCAATGATGTTACCTAGAGGATTACCAATTGTGATACCTTGAGGATTACAAGAGATATCAATTCCACCTAATCTTCCAAGATTTAATGGATCTATCAATGAAGATCCAGCAACCCACGTAGAAAGGTTTGTAGAGGTACTTATCACTAGTTTATTAAGCGATCACAGTTACTATTTAATATGATTTCTAATAACCTTGATAGATTCTACATATGCTTAGTATAGATCTCATATAGAGAGGGCATTCACCAAATGGGAACAATTCTTAGCAGCATTCTTTCATCAATATAGGCTTGTGATTGGTCAACAAGAAGTCCTTTCAGCCTTGACAAATATTAGACAAGGTCCTTCAGAAGACATTATCTCATTTGTGAGGCGATTCTAGATAATATGTATTCAATATGTTGGCAATCTATTAAACGAGGATATCATAAGGTACTATTTTATCTAAGATTTTGCCATGCCTTCTACAATTTGGAATATTTTAAAGAAGAGACCTAAAGATTTAGAAGGAGCCATTCAAGTTGCTTTAGAAGTAGAGGTTATTGATAAGAAAAATGATCATATGGTTAAAAGGGCAGAAGAATCAATACCCGCCTTTATACCTTTACAGCATCGAGTTGTAGAATTCCATCAACCTGTAGCTTTAAGCTACTTACAATCTTCTACATTTTCTTTGCGAATTAGCAATCCGACACCTTTAGCTATACAACCTCCACATGATCAAGCTCAATCTAAAATCTTTCATGATAATAGATTGGAAGAATTTAAAAGTGAAGTACGGCAAGCCAATGAGGTGTTCAAAAATGAGATGATGAATATTATGAAAGCTATTAGTGAACAAATATCTTGCCTTGTCAAAAATCAAACTCCAACTATAGAGCCTAGATATCATGAATTGGAAATTTGTATCTCTGAATTATAGTGTATAAATTGTAGACAAGTGAATCATATAGCATAATTTTGTCCACAATTCCTACAACAACAATTTAGAGAGAAAAACTAAGTCCAATTGTAAAAGCCTCCTCATCAATTGAAACAAATAGGTTCTAATTTTTCTTCAATTCAAAGAAATAATATGACACCTTGTCATATTTGTAGAAAGCCACATCGAGTAGGTCAATGTTGGATTGAAAATGGAATTGTATGCTCTAATTGTAGAGGTTCTCATCCTATGGATTGTTGTAAAAGATCCAACTAAGTCATTCCCTCAACTTCTTTTTCAAAGGACTATGGTAACCAAGTTGGAGGAAATATGCGAGGAATTAGATTTGTAGATCCTATTGTTACACAAAGTCCATCAAATATGTATTATGACCCTTGAAGCAATGGTCAAAATCATCACCCTTCAACAATAGTTCAAACCAATCATGGGACATTGCAAGGATCTGTAGCATATATCCAAAATTAACAGCCACAAACTTCTCAAGATGTTAGATATCCAATAGCTCAATTTGATGTACTTTCTACATCAAATTTATCATCTCCTCAATCCCACTTGGTGCAACTAGACAACAAAGAGATCTTCAAGGATAATACATATTTATCTTCTTTGGTTGTAATCAAAAGTATAAATATCAAAAAACCAATAGATTTAGCACAACTTGAAGAAGATGAGATATCTATAGATACTTTAGAAGAATCATCCAAATTTGTGGAATTGTCAAAAACTACTCAAGAAATAGCTAAAGAATTATAAGACAACCAATCTTATTCTATAGTTGAACTTGATGAAGAAGAATGCCAATTTGTAGGCAAGGAAGGACCTTAGACTTTTGGTACCTTTTTGAAATAACCAACAACTAATAGAACCTTCAATCTTGCAGAACCTTAAAATGTATGGTAAGATCTTTGTAGTGCTAGAGGCAACAATTTTTTTTAGACAATTGGTTCAAATAGCACCAAATTTCCAAAAAGACATCAAGGAAGGAAGAATATTATAAAGAAAAATTAAGAATATAGAAGGAATAGCTTGAATTGAAATTGATGATCTGAAAGAGAATATCACGTTGAAAGAAGAGAAGGACAATAGAGAATATGGACCTATTGAGATAGATGTAGAAATTATGGATAAAATAATTTCTAAGGTCATAGTAGATGATGGAAGTAGCATTAATATTATGCTTGAATCCACTATGAACAAATTGGGATTAAAAATCACTCACAAGGCAATTATGAAGATCAAATTAGCTAATCAAAGATCTTTTCAACTTCTAGTTCAAATCCGTAACCTCCGTATGCAAGCAAGAGGTATAGATTATGTGATATCATTTTATGTGATACGGTTATATGAAAAAATAGATAGTTGTCTTCTCTTATTAGAAAAAGGCTGATTGAGGTAATCTAAAGGAATAATAAACTGGGGGGCTTCTAAGCCTTATTTTACTTTTGGACCTTTAGATAATTGTACAACAATCATAGTATCTAGTCACTTTAGATTTCAAGTTGTGATTCCATTAGAATAAATACTAACATCTAATGAAGCCAAGCAAAGCAATTTTATCCAATCCAATTCAATATCAACTGTAGTACCAATAAAATGTATTGGCCCTGGATTATATGAATATAAAGATGAGGGTGATTTTGTCAAATAGTTAGAAGAAAATTCTTACAAAGAAGAAGACAGTCATATTCGATTTATAGAATTTCAAGCCTCATCCTTACACATTGCTATTGACAAAAGATTTGATGCTTCTCAATCTTTGGAAAAACAATTAGAGCCTTTAAAAAGCTTAGTGGGAATCAAAGATTGCAGCCCAACATATAAGAACTTCTTAAAGAAGAAGGAAAAAGATCTTTGATAAACAAAAATAAAAAGATATCGATTTATTCTAGGAATATGGGTGATGGTTCAAGATGTTGCAAAATTAGACTTTCTAGCTAAATTTGATGCACTTTGGACAAGACCATATATTATCAAAAAAATCTTTGATAATAATTCCATCCAATTCAAAACATTAGATGGAAAAGACTTTCCTATATAAACTAATGGAAGTTATTGTAAAGAATATAAGGTGTAAACATTGGTTTAAACGCCAATGTACTTTGTCATTTAGATAGTGATTTTAAGTCCCATCTTAATAGAATATAGGTATTGAATTAATAACTAAGCAAGACATTGCTAAATGTAGATCCATGTTAAGTTAGAAACAACCAAATGCATTTCTGTTCTAAATCAAAGTCTTAGTATTTTTTTTTGCTTCCTTAATTCCACTTCTTTTTATAGATTATAATATCCTAGTTATAAGTCTTCTATCATTTTCTTTATAGACCATGTTAAAGGTAAGAGTTGGGTTCTTTCTATTCTTACGAATAATCTCAGATGGTCGCCATATGTGAGTCCCATCAATGTTACTTAATTGGTAGATTAGTTAGAAATATAGTCTTAAGTCATTTAGTTATACAAATATAAGGATTAGAAAGTCTTTTTAACTATTTAAGTATTTATTAGAATTTAGAAGTAATTTTAAATATAAAAATCTTATTAGAAAAAAAATTATAAAAATAGAATCTTAATAAGCCTTGGAGACAATTATTTTAGTTGGTATAGTATTTTTACTTATTATTAGATATTAAGAGTTAGTTATTGAGTCCAATGTCTACATTGGCCTTCTAACTACATGTATTACTCATTAAAAACCTATAAATGTTACTTAGTAGGTAGAAGAAGCATAAGAAAGAAATCTCAGGTCTTTATAAATATTTTTGTAGAAAATAGGATTTTGAGTTGATTTTTATTGATTTTATTATTATAAAAAATCTCCAAGGTAGAATAAAATTATAGAGATTTTTAGAATTTATTTGGAATTTATTTAGAATTTATTAAGAATTTTTAGAGCAATTTTCAAGACTTTGGTAAAAATAAGTTTTACCACCTTGGGAGCCATTATGAAGAAATGGAGCAAGATTTGAAGGCCACACAAGGTTCCTAGGCTAATAGGGTGTTTTTGAATACCATGGTGAAGTCAAATACAAAATTATTAATTCTACTAATATAAAATAGGAGGACCAGCAACTTGTGTAGTCCTTATAGGAAGGGAGGTGTATAAGTCCCATATGGGTTGTGGCACCTTGGATGTAGGTAAGAGGATAAGACTAAGGCCTCGTGGCCTCTTTAGGACATCCATATATACTACTTGTAAGCCTTGGTGAGGTTCGAACCCATGATCTTGTAACAAGTTATCCTTGAGGTAAAAATTTCTACTTAATTTTTTCCATTATTTATCTTCTAACTTTGAATAATTATAACTTACTTATAATACCTTAGATTTATATATTTTTATATCATTAGAAAGATAAAAAAATTATCTACTTAAAAATATATTTTTTATTTTTTATTTTTATGTTTTACTAGATGAAAATCTAGTGAAGAGACTATGACTAGTTTTGTAGTATGCAATTACTTAATTGCACATATTTTACTTGTTTTATGTTGTTCTTCTCCTTCATTATTGTTTATTGCTTCTTATACTTCACACCACATTTTATAAGCAACTCTTAATTGAGGCCACCTTATAACTTAGATTAAGGAGTGAATTTTACCTTCACAGTTTACAGAACCTTCTAGAACAATTTAGAAGCTTCAGAATTAGTGAAAGTTTGTTAAGAAGTTTCTTAGTTAATAGAAGGAGCTTAAGAATCTTCCTAGTTGGTAGAAGTTGCTGAAGAAGCTTCTTAATTTGATGGATGGCACTTAGGAAGCATCTTAGAGAGGAGTATATATAAGGATCAAGGCTAAAGAGTTCTTCAGTCTTAACAATTCATCCCTTGGAATTCTAACTCACATTTTTTTGGTATTTTTTGTGTATTCATCTGATTAATTCAAGTTCTTGTTGGTTTCTTCTTGAAACCTTGTCCTCATTTAAGCTTCTTATTTTATATTCTTGTATTCTTGACAATATGTATTTAATTTTAAATAATTAGTATGTGACATCAATTAGGACAAAAAAGTCATAATGAACCAATTCTACTGGGGACTAAGAGATAATGTGAAATATTTTTTATTATTTCTTCCAAATCCACAATCGCTCAATGAAGCCATTAGCCAATCCGTGAAATGTGATAATTAATTATTTTAATATTGTCAAGATCAATGTTCATAGGCTTCAGTAAGACAATAGGTAATCTGGCATGTTCTTGCTATATTGACAAGTATTTTGAATTCACACTTAAAAATAGAAGACATATAACTTGATGCAATACATTTTAAACCTCTTAGTCCACAAAAAAAGAAGCGTCAGGTAGAAGAAGGCCTATACCTTTATTATGGCAAAATAAGTTTCAAGGATGGCAATTGCCTAAAAAAACAAAATCGACACATTACCAAAATAAAGAGTGCAATTATTTAAGAAAACGATGATGTTCAGCTATAGTAGGAATTGTGCGGCTGAACAATCCAACATTACAAAATTATTCAAATTCCTCTTTTTTTACTCAACTTGCTTGTTGTTTTATAATCTTTTTGTATTTTGGCCCTCAAAAGCTTCAGATAAAAACTTTGTTAGATTCTAGGACATGCCTTTATTTTATAAATGAGGCATTTATTAAGCTTCATAAAATTCTTCTAGTATAGAAATTCAAATCTATTCATATAAAAATAATAGATGGATGACCTTTATCCTTCAGTAGTGTCACCCATGAAACCACGCCTATAGAAGTCTCATTTAAAGATCATAGGAGCCAAATTATATTCAATGTTATTAAGATTCCTTCAAATCATATTATTCTTGGACTATATTGGTTAAAAAAATATAATCCATTTATAAATTAGAGGTCACAAAGAATAATATTTCCAATAAAAATTCTTATAAATTTTTTTTATAAAAAGTCACAAATTAGTAAGTCTTTATTTGTTGGAGCAAGGACTTTTATAAGATCAGCTGGAGAAGATATATTGTTTGTTGTTTATGCAATTCCAATTAAAGAAGATATGACTTCATCAGTAAGTATTCCAAATCAATATAGACAATTTTAAAATATTTTTCAGAAGAAAAATGTTGATATATTATCTGAGCACCTATCATATAATTGTACTATAGATCTTCAATTAAGAACATAACTACCTTTTAGCTCAATCTATAATCTTTTTTAAAATGAACTTTTGGCATTAAAGGATTATATTGAACTTCATAATGTATTTAAGGTCTCTAGTAGATGCATCTATACTTTTTGTGAAGAAGAAAGATGGTTCTTTGTACATGTGTATTGATTATCAAAGATTGAATAAGATAATGATAAAGAATTGTTATCTATTGCCATTCATCTTAAGACTTTTAGAATAACTTGGCCAAGTCAAGATCTATATTAAGATAGATCTTTATGGAGTATACAACATAGTACGGATCAATAAAACAGATGAATGGAAGACAGCATTTTGGACAAGGTATTGATATTTTGAATACAATGTCCTTTGGACTAATAAATATACCCGCTACCTTTCAGCATTTAGTGAATGTCATGTCCTTTGGATTAACAAATGTACCTGCTATCTTTCAGTATTTAATAAATGTCATGTCTTTTGGATGAATAAATGTACCCACTACCTT
The DNA here is from genome assembly GCA_036785485.1 of Physcomitrellopsis africana. Classification (NCBI taxonomy): domain Eukaryota; kingdom Viridiplantae; phylum Streptophyta; class Bryopsida; order Funariales; family Funariaceae; genus Physcomitrellopsis; species Physcomitrellopsis africana. The sequence continues at coordinate 38,486 of JAWRVF010000898.1, forward strand.
TCAGTGTTTAATAAATGTCATGTCTTTTGGACTAGCAAATGCACCCACTACCTTTCAGCATTTAATAAATAATATTTTTTGAAAGCACCTACATAAGTTTGTGGTGATTTATCTTGATGACATGTTATTCTATTCAAAAAATTTAGAAGAACATGAAGGGCATGTCAAATTGGTATTACAAAAGCTGCGAGATACAAGTTTGTATGTCAAACCAAAAAAATGTATATTTCATCAATCTAAGATGGAATTTTTGGGATATATTGTATCTACTGAGGATTTGACAATGGATCCCAAGAAGGTAGAGGCAATTAAACCATGGGCCATTCTAAAGATTGTGAGAGACGTACAATGTTTTCTTGGATTTATTGATTTTTTATCGAATCTTTTTCAAAAATTACTCTCAAGTTGCCGCCTTTCTTATTCAATTGATATATAAAGATAAATTAGAATGCAAGCCTCAAGTGGAGAAGGCATTCCAAGATCTCAAGATGGCAATTATCACAATGCCAATTTTGATATATTCAGACTTTACAAAGATATTTTACATGGAAATTGATGCTTTGGATTTTGCACTAGGAACCGTACTTTCAAAAATGGGTAAAGATAATAAATTCCATCTTATTACATTTTTTTCTCAAAAATTATTTGCTGTCAAAATTAATTATGAAATCTACAATAAAAAATTTCTTGCTATAATAGATTCTTTTCAAGAATGGTGTCATTTTCTTAAAAGAGCAATGCATCTTGTGATTGTATATATAGATCACAAGAACTTGGAATATTTTATGTCAACTCGAGTTCTTAATTGCCACCAAGTTTGATGGAATATGTCGCTATCTTCATTTAATTTTGTTATCATTTATCAACTTGGGAAGCAACAAAGATTATTTGATATTCTATCAAAGAGATCATATTTTGTACTAAGAATAAGAGACGTAGCATTTGATCAATAATATATAATTTTTTTGAAACTAGAGCAATTTTACCTTTGTGCCACTATTACATCAGCACCTATCGATTCTAATTTTCTCAATGAGGTGCATGCTTCAACCACCAATGATACTTTGGCCCTTGATGTCAAGTATTGCCTAAATGAAAATGTTGACAATTTGAGAAAGACCTTCTATATTTTAAAGAATATTTGTATATTCCAAAAAGACCAACACAACAGCACATTCTTTAATCTCGCTATAATTTTCTAACTATAGGTCACTTTAGATTTAACAAGACTTTGGAAGTTATTTCTTGAGATTTTTAGTAGCCTCAAATGTAGAAGGCGGTGAAGGACTTTGTGCTCTCTTGCGATACTTGTTTAAGGTCCAAAAATCCTTGACATTGCCCTTATAGATTCTTACAATCTTTACTTATTCGAAGATGGTTATGGTCTTTTATTTCAATGGATTTCATTATAGATCTATTTCCATCCAATTCATTAAATAATATACTTATAGTGGTTGATTGATTCACAAAGATGGCTCATTTCATTCCTTGCAAGAAGACTATGTCTTATAAAGAAACGACAAGGCTCTTTTTTAACAATACATATCAATATCATGGCCTATCACATGATATTGTATTTGATTGAGGACCCCAATTCATATCTAAGTTTTAAAGATGTCTTTTTAAAATATCAAAAATGGACATTAAACTTTCTTTGGCTTTCTATCTCTAAGCTAATGGCCAAACAGAATAAGTTAATCAAGTTTTGGAGCAATATTTATAATGCAACATCAACTATCAAGAAGACGATTGAATCTCGCATCTATCATTAATAGAGTTTACATATAATAATATCATTTATGCCTCAATTCAACAAACTCTATTTTATTCTAACTATGGATATCATGCAAAGCTTGATTTATACAATATGCCAAAGAACAACAATTCAACAACTAAAGGATTTGCAAAGCATCTATTGCAACATCAAACAACCTTAAAGCTTCAATTCTAAGTAGCTCAAGATGCTTATAAGACATTTGTAGAAAAATTTAGAAATCAACTACTTACTTTTTATATTAAAAATAAGATATGATTTCTTTGACAAAATATCAAAACCAAGCAGCCATGTAATATATTGGATTATAAAAGATTAGGACCATTTTCTATCTAAAATCAAATTAATCTAGTAGCATATTGCTTGAAATTACCATCTTCTATGAAAGTATATCAAATTTTCATATCTCTCTTTTAAGACCTTATAAAGAGTCACATATTCTAGAAAGAGTACAATAATCGCTAGCTACTATCAAAATTGAAGACCATAAAAAATACAAGGTTGAAAAGTATAAGGATAAAATTCACTCTTCAATCCAAAGTATAAGGTGGCCTCAATTAAGAGTTGCTTCTGAATTGTGGTGTGAAGTATAAGAGGCAATAAACAACAATGAAGGAAAAGAATAACACAAAATAAGTGAAATATGTGCAATTAAATAATTGCACACTACAAAACTAGTCATAGTTTGTTCACTATATTTTTACCTAATAAAAAATAAAAATAAAAATAAAAATTTATATTTTTATTTAGATAATTTTTTTTATCTTTCTAATGGTATAAAAAATATGTGATTCCAAATTATTATGAGTAAATTATGACAATCCAAATATAGAAGGTAAATAATAGAAAAGTGAATTAGAAATTTTTTTACCTCAAGGTGTGAGTTCCACCAGTGGATCTTAATTGGTGTATTGGTTAAAAATATAATCTTAAGTCATTTAGTTATACAAATATGATGGCTAGAGAGTTTTTTTTGACTATTTAAGTATTTATTAGAATTTAGAAGTATTTTTAAATATAAAAGTCTTATTAGAAGAAAAGTTACAAAAATATAGTCTTAGTAAGTCTTGGAGGCAATTATTTTAGTTGATTTAGTATTTTTATTTATTATTAAGTATTAAGAGTTAGTTATTGAGACCAATGTCTAAATTGGCCTTCTAACTACATGTATTATTCATTAAAAACCTATAAATATTATTTAATAGGTAGAAGAAGCATGAGAAAGAAATCTCAGGTTTTTTTAATTATTTTTATGGAAAATAGGATTTTGAGTTGATTTTTATTGATTTTATTATTATAAAAAATTTCCAAGATAGAATAAAATAGTCTTAAATTGATATTATCATCTAAAAAATATAATAGAGATTATTAGAATTTATTTAGAATTTATTAAGAATTTTTAGAACAATTTTCAAGACTTTGGTAAAAATGAGTTTTACCACCTTGGGAGCCATTATGAAGAAATGGAGCAAGATTTGAAGGCCATACAAGGTTCCTAGGCTAATAGGGTATTTTTTAACACCATGGTGAAGTCAAATACAAAATTATTAGTTCTACTAGTATAAAATAGGAGGACCAGTAGCTAGTGTAGTCCTTATAGGAAGGGAGGTGCATAAGTCCCATATGGGTTGTGGCACCTTAGATGTAGGTAGGAGGATAAGACTAAGGCCTCATGGCCCCTCTAGGACACCCATATACAATACTTGTGAGCCTTGGTGAGGTTCGAATCCATGATCTTGTAACAAATTATCTTTGACGTAAAAATTTCTACTTAATTTTTTCCATTATTTATCTTCTAACTTTGAATTATCATAACTTATTCATAGTAACTTAGATTTACATGTTTTTATATCATTGAAAAGATAAAAAAATTATCTACTTGAAAATATATTTTTTACTTTTTATTTTTATATTTTACTAGGTAAAAATCTAGTGAACAGACTGTGACTAGTTTTGTAGTGTGCAATTACTTAATTGCACATATTTTACTTGTTTTATGTTGTTCTTCTCCTTCATTGTTGTTTATTGCTCCTTATACTTCATACCACAATTTATAAGCAACTGTTAATTGAGGCCAGCTTATAACTTGGGTTGAAGAGTGAATTTTACTCTCACACTAGAATAACTTGCTTAAAAGATTATGAGTTCGAACCTCACCAAGGCTCACAAGTATTGTATATGTCCTAGAGAGGCCACAAGGCCTTAGTCTTATCTTCCTACATACATCCAAGGTGCCACAACCCATATGGGACTTGTACACCTCCCTTCCTACAAGGACTATATTAGCTACTAGTCCTCCTATTTTTTACTAATAGAACTCCTTATTTTATAATTTTAACTTCACCATGGTATTTAAAAACACCCAATTAGCCTAGGAACCTCATATGGCCTTCAAATCTTACTCCAATTCTTCATAATGGCTCCCAAGGTGATAAAACTCATTTTTACCAAAGTCTTCAAAATTCTTCTAAAAATTCCTAAAAAATTCTAAATAAATTCTAAATAAATTCTAAAAATTCTTATAATACTTTTAAAGTGATAATATCAATTTAAAATTATTTTATTCTACCTTGGTGATTTTTTATGATAATATAATTAATTTAAATCAATTAAAAATTCTATTTTTTATATAAATAAGTAAAAAGACATTAGATTTTTTTTTCATGCTTCTTCTACTTACTAAGTAACATTTATATAATTATTTAATAAATGGTACATAAAGATAGAAGGCCAATGTAGACATTGGTTTCAATAACTAAATGCTAATTTTTATAATTAAAAAAAATACTAAATTAATTAAGATAATTACCTCCAAGACTTATTAAAATCCTATTTCTTTTTCACTAATACTATTCTCTTTCATTTAGCATCATCTAAATACATCTTTACTTTAAAATTGAAATTTTGGCACTCTAAATGTATTCTTTTATCTTGAAACAATAAATGAGTCAATTTGATGATTCACGAAAAGGTACTTGATTCATGGTGAAGGTGGGACAAATTAAAATATCTTGTTTATTAGCGGGGGCAATGATATTAATAAGTATACATGAGAACCTGCCAAAAATCTTGTCAATGTATCTCAAAAAATATAAGAATTTTATTGACTCTATTTCCATAAATTCAAATGTATTCGATAATAATTTCATGGTAAATATTGGATTCAAGGAATATTCATAAGAGAGGGAGAGTTAAACTAAAGTCTTCATCAATATGTAGCTGTTTGTTCCAAGATAGAATAGAGTAGTAGAAGTAGATTAGTTACCATATCAAACCTTCAAGCATTAAAAGAACAAGATTCAAAAGATTCATTTGCCACATAAGCTTCAAATGAATAATTAAATTTTCATAGCCTTCAATTGAATAAAGTAAAGATAATACATTTTAATATCAAGTACAACTACAATTGAAGTCATTAAAAGTATGACCTAACCATACAAATCTCGATTCCTATACTTGAGCTTTAGTAATATTTCTTGAGTTTGAAAAGGTGAATCTTTTTAGCCCTGAGATCTTATTTAGAGGGTGGTTTAAAGGCCGTAATAAAGATCAAATCCTTGGATGGAATATTTCAACAACAGAGGTACTAGCTTAAGGCCATAGGCAAATTTTTTGAAGACCAGCAGAACCTTTTGTCTAAGAATGGAGAACAAAATACATAGCTTTACTAGTGTGCAGGGTATTCTCAATTTTTTATATTTGTAATAAGATTGAACTCTTCTTGAAACTCGTTGCTAGAGAAGGAGATGATGTTAAGGATATACACTTTGGAGGTTCATAGAACCTTCTAGAACATTTTAGAGATTCTTGAATAAGCAAAAATCAATTGAAAAGCTTTTTGCCATTGACATAAGATATATTGCAATAACTATCTAGTTAGTATGGATAGATAGAAGTAGATAAAAATAGATTAATTTGATAATATCTTATAGAAAAGCTTTTTAGAAGCTTTATAGATATGGATTCATCTTTATATATGTCTATAGGTGATTGATAGGTTAAAAACTTGGTCAACAAGCTAGCTACATGTCGCACATGTTAGTAGCTTATAAAACAAGCTAAATATGTGGTATATATGTAGAAAACTTGCCGTGTAAGTTTGACATGTGTGTACAAATTAGACACGTGTTGGAAGTCTTATAAAATGCTGCCACATAGTTCTTAGATAAATAATATATATAGAGATAAGAGTGAAGCCTTCTTCACTCTTTTCAATTCCTTTCTTATTTTTATTCTGATTTAAGAGTCTCTTGTATTTTATAATCTTTGATAATAGTCATTCTAGTTTCTTCTCAAATATATATAGTCCCTTGTTTCTATTTTGTCATTTTTCTTTAACATAGTTTTCACTAACTTATGCATCTGTTTCAGTTCTTGGCATTGACAGATTGACAAGAATGAAGTTATAATATTAGAGCTTTGTCTTTTTTTGATTAAGAGTAGATTATCCACTTTCTCTTGATAAGATATAAGAATTTAAAAGTTATAGATTATCTACTTTTAAACTGATATTATTCTTAGAATTTTTTCTTTGTTCATGAATGTTTTATTTTATAATGAAAATAAATATTTTTTTTCCTTTTTATTATATTATCATAGCAAAGCTTGTTGAAATGAAGAATACAATGGTACAAATGCAAGAGCAAATGAGAGAATTAATGCTTGCAATACATCAACTCAATGCTCCACCACAAAGAGCAATAAGATTAGTAGGAAGTGAAGATGTAGAGATGATTGGAGTTGCTTCAAGCTATACTACTTCACCTACAATTGAACACCATTTAAGCATCAAAAAATAAAAAAATAGTTTGCCAGAGAAGTTTGATGGTATCAGATCTAAATTTTGAGGATTTATCAATCAAGTATAGTTGGTGATTGAACTTCAACTCCAAAGTTATCCAACTCAAGGATCACAAGCAAGGTTTATTGGAACACTACTTTCAAGCTCTGCTTTATCATGATTTTCATCTTTTTTTGAACAATGTTGTCATATTATATTTATATGCAGTATGTAAAAATATTATAATTTTTATTTATTTTTGTTGTCTATGTATGAATATTAGAGACTATTTTGGAAGATATTCTAAGATAAGGATTTATTTCAGCTACTTAATTAGTGAATAAGAATAACTATTTATTTGGTTCTTACCTTATTCTTATCTTAAAATAGATTCTTTTATACTAAGAAGAAAGGTAAAGGTTGTTTTACTTTTTTTTGTTGACTTTGAGTTAGCATGGACCTTGTAAGGGGTAAAAAAAAAAGAGTTTGGGGATAAATAGGGCTTATCCAATAGGATTTTGGCTGCCCATGTGGGCGTGACATGGACTGATATGGAGGAAAAGTAGAGAATACTCCTCTTGCTAGACCTAGGGTTTGGCAGTTTTGAGGATGCAAGCTTTATAGAGGTAGAGCTCTAAAGATATTAAAGCTTTTGTAGTGAAAATTAGAAATTTTGTTTCTCAAGTTGTGAGGATTTCAAAGCCTATTCACTTGCTTGTTTTGAAGTTGTAAGCAAAAATTTATGCTTGTTTTAGTGGAGTGAGGTCTGCTACTATCAAGAAGTGAAAGTAGAAACTTCGAGCTGCCACTGTAAGTTTGGTTTTAGTTCTTTCTTTGCAAAATTTATAGAAAGTGTGGAAAATTGTGCTAGCTTTTCATCAAGCTATTTCTTGTAGCATTTGGAGTTGAAATGAAAGAGTTGTGAGCTTGAGAGTGGAAAAGGGTTTGCTGCCACCTGATGAAGAGGGGCAGAGATTTTGTTCAACCACCTAAGTAAGACATTCTCTTTAATCTTTTTGAGATTTTAGGTACTTATAGTAGCTTATATAAGATTTCCATGAAATTAAAAATCAATGCATTTGGAGCTTGTATGAAAATTTTATGAATTGTGAAGTGACAAGAGTGCAAATTGTTACTAAGGTTTGAGGGGTAGATTCAACTAGCTATAAAATCTGAAGTTTGAGAGGTATATATGTGAAATTTTAAGATAAGTTAGATGATAAAGTAAGCTTTTTAAAAAGCTATTGCATGTCTAATTTGGAGAAGGAAAGCAACCACAACAAAGGCTGAAGTGAAGAAGAGCTTTGCTGCCTTTGCATTTGCTGGGAATTTTTAGTATCTTTTTCATTTAGCCATAACTTTTAAATGGTAAGACCTCTATTTGTGAAAATCTTATATGTTTTACAATATATTATTAGCTTTCTATAGATTATAAGCATACTTGATTTGACATATAGATGAATTTTTAGTGATTTATATAGCTTTAGCTAGTTGTATAACTTGTATTCCTCATATGCAGTTGTATTTTGAGGTATACTTGAATATATACATACTTTGCTTATACATACTATATAAATATATATACTTACATTTATATTAAATATTTATATAAATATTATATAAAGTATTTGTACAATTATTTATATAAGTATTATACAAAAGACTATACTTTATATTTCTATAAGTATTATACAAAGGATTACACTTTATATTTCTACAAATATTATACAAAGGATTATACTTTATATTTGAACAAATATATTACAAGTATAATGAGGAAGCTTGAATAAGTATTGTGCAAGTATATAAGATACTTATATGACTTTCTCTCATGTTCCTTGCTAATTCTAATAGCAGCTAGGAATCCAATGTTTTCTCAAGGCGGATTCTCTCTACCCGACAATGTGATCCAATGTTAGATAATTTGGAGGTATTTTTAGTAGAATTTTGATCTATATATGGAAAACATGATGCAATTCATATTACAACCAACAAGATCTGCATCTTGCAACAAGACAATCGATTATTGACATCATATGCTTTATAATTTTGTCAACTAACAATTGATACCAAGTGGGATGATGTTACACTCATTAACCAATTTTTCTATGGATTATAATATGAAATAAAGAAATTGATACTCAACTTATCCAATCCTCAGACATTGAGTTAAGCAATTGATTTTGCTGTGAAGTGTGATAATTAGTTTTTTGAAATTTGATTTGAAAGTTGCATAAGAAAATTCCAACATTACTATAATACAATGGCGATATCAACGTCTTTTCAATACATACATTCAAAAATAAAAGACATGCAAATTAACATGATACATTTTAAACTTCTTATTGAACAAAAAAAGACTCATCATTGTCAAAAAGGATTGTATTTATATTATGGAGAACCTAAGCACACTATTCAATATTATCTAAAGAAATGATGCAACTACAAAATAAAAAATACAGCTGTTAAAAAAGATAATATATCAGAAAATGAATTTGTTCAGCTACAATAGGAACTATTATTGTGTGGCATGATTTTTTATCTAGGAATATATTGGATACTTGGCTGTGGAGAATTCACTTGAAACTTATTGGTAAGAATCTAATAAGTGATTTGTCCTTAATAAAAGAACAAAGAATACAAAGATTATACAAAAGATAATTTTTATTGATAGAACCTTTTGTATTTAAGTAGGTTTATACAAAATGATTCAAATTGCTACAAAATCTTTCAAAATCTTATTCATCCACAAGGATTTATTTCTTTTCAAACTTTAAAATTCAATAACTCTTGATCCAACTATTCAATTTCTATAAAATTTTCTTTTAAGTATAGATAATTCTCTTAAATTTCATCTTAAGAAAATAATAGACCATAAATTCACTTTTAAATATTTGATATCTCAAAAATCCTAGCAGGTACTTAAAACCCTAGTTTAACAACACCTAAGCACTATTTTCCTCATATCTTACAAATCCAAAATCTTAATGCCACAAAATTTTTTTTTTAATCTTGTGACATAAACATATACACTCTTGAAATTTTGAGCCAAAAATCTATCAAATTACATAAGATATAGCTCAAAATATAACTAGTAGGTGAGTAGGGTTACTTACTACCTTTAGCTTATAAGTATTGAATTCAATTCCAAATACTTCCTTCATCATAACTTAGATTTTATTGAACCATATATAATAAGTCTGTCCAAGAAAGTTTTCTTTCTAGCCCTAGTCATTGATCCTCTATGGCTCTTAGTACACACGAGTTATATCCAAAAGAATGATAGTAGGTACAATTTTGACACCTTAACTTTGTGCGCCAATATCTCTTTCATAAAAAGTCCAAATTATACAAAATTTGTACCAAAACCATATCCAAAAATCCAAACTTGCTGATCTTAGCTTCTGATATTCGACTCCTTTCCAAAAACAAACCTTAATTCTTAATAAGCCCTCGGGCAACCTCCTTCAAGCCCATTGGATATGATTTTTGGCTTATAGGAATAGAAACTTCTATCATCCATCCCTATTCATTCACATGGATGGCCTAACTATCTCCTTTCATACTAAAAACTTCTTTTTAATCTTTTTTCTTATAAGATTTATATAATATGTGTTCAAAATATCAAATAAAAGAAATAAATAAGATCTTAAGGATTACTAATGTCTAATAAAGGTGACTTAAGATATACAAAAGTTTTTATCAATGTAAAATTGACTTCAAAATCACTATCAAAAAAAAGAAATAAGGTTGTATAAACCTCGATAGTAGTCTTTTTAATAGATCTTTTCTAAACTAGCAACCTAACCACATCTTATAACTAATAAAATCTATTATTATAGCTTTCACTTAACTATATAATAAATTATATATTAAATATATATGTATAATTTTTTTACATGGTAGCCGAATCACAACACGACACCATGTAGCAAGAAACTTATACAACTCCTAATAAAGGTCCTATCTTCTCCTCAGAACTCTCTCTTTATTTATTGATAGATATTAGTTTGAGACCTAAAAATCACAAAGCCTTTGATTTATTAGATTTAGGAATCTCAGTATGTTTTTTAGATAAAGAATTTATTAAAAGTCATAGAATATCTTTTGTATAAAAAACTAAATATTAAAAATGGAAATTAAGTCATAGAATATTTTAATGCCACAATATTTTTTATATAGTCTTATGACATAAATATATACATTAAAAATTTTGAGTTAAAAATATATCAAATTGCCTAAGATATAGCTCAAAATGTAACCACTAGTTAAGTAGAATCCCTTACTATCCTTAACTTACAAGCACTTACTTCAACTTCCAATATCTTCTTTATCTTAGCTTGAATTTTATCAAATCTCACATAAAATATATAGCCAAGAAATTTTTTTTTCCAACCCTAGTTGCTGATTGTCTATTGCTCTCTGTATGTGCGTGTTGTGCTTAAAAGAGTGACAATAAGTAGAATTTTGACACTCTAAGTTTGAGCACCTATATCTCTTTCAAAAAAGTCTAAATCATGCAAGATTTGTACCAAAACCATATCCAAAAATCCAAACTTGCTGATCCTAGCCTCTGATGTTTGACTGCTTTCCAAAAACCAATCCAAATCTCTAATAAATCCTCGAGCAGCTTCCTTGAAGTCCATTGGGTATGATTTTTGGCCAAGAGGAATAGAAATTTCTATCATCTATCACCATTCATTCATATGGATGGCCTAACTACCCCCATTCACACTAAAAATCCCTTTCTAATCTTTTTTATTATAAGATTTACATAATATGTGTTCTAAATATCAAATAAAAGAAATAAATAAGATCTTAAAGATCACCAATGTCTAACAAAGGTGACTTAAGATATACAAAACTTACTATCAATATAAATCAACTTCAAAATTACTATCAAAAAAAAAAAAAAAAGGTTGTATAAACCTCAATAATGACCTTTTTAAATAGATTCTTTCTAAACTAACAACCTAATCACATCTTGTAACCAATAAAATCTACTATTATAGCTTTTACTTAACTAGATAATGAATTGTATATTAAATATACATATATAATTTTTTCACATGATAGCTGAACGATAATATGACGTCTTAGATAGGGGTATATATAAGACTCAAAGCTGAAGAATTTTTCAATCTTGACAATACATCTCTTGGAATTTTAGCTCACAATTCTTGGTAGTGTTCATGTACTCATCGGGTTAATTTAAATTCTTATTGGTTTCTTCTTGAAACTTTGTCCTAGTTCAAGTCTCTTACTCTATATTTTTGTATCCTTGATAATTTTTTAAATTCAATCTTCATCAAAAAATTATCATCAAATATATTTGAATTTGCAGGAATAGAGTCGATAAAATTCATATACCTTTTAAAATACATTGGTGAGATTTTCAATTGATTCCTATGTGCACTCATTGATATCATAGCTATATCAATGAATAAGATATTTTAAATTTTCTCATCTTTGTCGTAAATTAAACACCTTTTCAACTTCATATTCTTCATGATTTTTGATTTGAATACTAAGTAATAATTGTTATACTCTTTTTAAAATATACAACTCTCTATAAGTTTCCAAAAGAGATATATGGAAAATTGGATGTACCTTTGTAGAAGATAGTAGTTTGAAGCCATATGCCATTGGATTAATTTGCTTTTAGATGGAAAATGATCCTAATCTTTTATAGTCCAATTTATCACATAGCCGCTTTGTCTTAATGTTCCATCAAAGAAGCCATATTTTATCTCCAATATAAAAAACAACCGATTGATTCCTGAATTTATCTACAGATGTCTTGTAAGCATCTTAAGTTACTTGTAGCTAAAGCTTTAAGATTGTTTGGTGTTATAATAGATGCTTTGTAAATCCTTCAATTTTTGAATTATTATTTTTAGTATACTTCATAGATCAAGCTTTAAGTGATATCCATAGTTGGAATAAAATAATATTTGCTAAATTGAAGCATGAATAATATTATCATATAAAAACTCTACTAATAATAGATATAAGATTCAATTTTCATATTGATAGTTGATGCTACATTATAAATATTACTCCAAATCTTGATTAATTTTTTTTTATTTCGCTATTAGTTTGAAAATAAAAAGCCAAAAAAAATTTAATATTCACCTTCAATATTTTAAAAAGACATCTCTAAAACTTGGATATAAATTGGGTCTTTAATCAGATATAGTAATCATCTGAAAGGCTATGATATTGATATATATTATGAAGAAAGAGCCTTGCTGCTTCTTCATTAGAAACAATCTTCTTACAAAGAATAAAATGAGCCATCTTTGTAAGTTAATCAATGACCACAAGGATGTTGTCCAATAAATTAAATGGTAGTAGATCCATGATGAAATCTATTAAGATAGAAGACTATAACCATCTTAGAATAAGCAAGGGCTCTAAAAGTATATAAGAGCGATGTCAAGGATTCTTTGACCTTGAACAAATATCACATAAGAGCACAAAGTCCTTCATAGCTTTCTGTATGTGAGGCCACCAAAAATTTTTAGAAATAAATTCTAAGGTCTTATTAACTCCAAAGTGATATATAGCCAGAAAGTCATGGCAAGATTGAAAAACGCATAATTATATTAATCTTTTTGGAATATACAATCATTCTTCAAAATATAAAAGGTCTTTTTCAAGCTTAAACTTGTCAATATGTTCATTGAGGTGGCACTTGATATCAAGGGCCAAAGCATTATTAGTGGTTATAGTATGCATTTCATTAAAGAAACTAAAATCAATAGATATCAATGTAATAGTAGCACAAAGATGAAATTGCTCTAGCTTCAATAAAATTGCATATTATTGATTAAATGCTGCCTTTCTTGCCCTTTATACAAGATATGATCTCTTTGATAAAGCATTTGACAATCCTTATTGCTTCATAGATTGATAAATGATAACAGAGTTAAATCAAGATAATGACATATTCTATGAAGCTTGATGACAATTAAAAACTCGATTTAATATAAAATATTTTAAGTTCTTGTAATTTGTGTATATAGTCACAAGATGCATTGCTCTTTTCAAAAAATGATACCATTCTTAAAAAGAATGAATTATAACAAAAAGTTCTTTATCATGGATTTCATAATTAATTTTAATAACAAAAAAAAATTAAAAATAAAATACAATAGGATAGAATTTATTGTCTATATCCACTTGTAAAAGTACGGCCTCTAATATAAAATTTGAAGCATCAATCTCCATATAAAATACTTCATAAAATCTAGATGCATGAAGATTGGAGTTGTGGTGAATGTTCTTTTGAAATTTTGGAATACCTTTTTTGCTTGAGGTTCCCATTTCAACTTGTCTTTGCATGTTAATCAAGTAAGAGGGGTGGCAACTAGAGAGTACTTTTTGATTAAAATCCAATAGAAGTTGACAAACTCAAGAAGATATTATATATCTTTTATAGTCTTCCAAATGGCCCATTACATAATTATAGTATCGAGGATCAATAGCACCGACTTTATGATTGTACATTGGACCATTCTCCTATGGCCAATATACAAAAAACTATCTTTTTTCTTCATAAAGAGTATAGATGAACCTGCTAAAGATTTTGAATGTCAGATGAAGTTCTCTATAAGATTTTCATTAATGTAATCTTCCAACATAAAAAGCTCATTTTGAAAAAGATTAATAATTGGGCCAAAAGATAGTTGCATTCCTTTGTTAAGATCTATCACACAATTATAAAGTTGGTGCTTTAATAATATATCAATATCTCTTTTTTTAAAAAATATCTTTAAATTTGCTATAATGCTCTGAAATACTTGCCGATGAAGTTATATCTTTTTTAGTTGGAGTTGCTTAAATAGTAAATGGTGTACTTTCTTTAGTTGATCTTATAAAAACCCTTGCTTCAATAAATAATGACTTATCAACTTGTAACTTTATATAAAGTCTTCTTGTAGGAATTTCTATTGAAAATGTTATTCTTTGCAACCTCTAATCTATAAATGAATCATGCTTTTTTAATTAAAAAAGTCTAAGAATAACAAGATTTAAAAGAGTCCTAATAATATTGAATATAATTTGGCTACTATAGTCTTTAAATGACACTTCTATAGGCATTATTTTATGGGTGATATTACTAGAGGATAAACGTTATCCTTTTATTATTTCTACATGAATAAGTTTAGATTTTTGTATTAGAAGAATTTTATGAAGCTTAGCAAATGCCTCATCTAAGAAATAAGCAAATACCCTTGAATCCAACAAAGTGATTGCTTGAAGCTTTTGACGGCCAAAATATAAAAAAATTATAAAACAACAAGCAAGTTGAGCAAAAAGAGAGGAACCTAAATAGTTTTGTGATGTTGAATTGTCTAGCTGCATGGTTCCTACTATGGCTAAACATCTTTATTTTTTTGAATGATTGTACTTTTAATTTTTATGATATATTGATTTTATTTTTTCGGGCAATTGTGAGCCTTATGGCCTTCCTTGCTAAAATACAAACATAAATCTTCTTCCATTTGATGTTTTTTTTCTTATAGTCTAAAAAGTCTAAAACGTACCGTATTAAGCTACATATCTTCTACTTTTGAATGTAGCTTACTGATGTAGTAGGAGTATATCGAATTGTGTCTTGTCTTATTGAAGCCCTTGAATATTAATCTTGATGATATTAAAATAGCTGATTATTATATTTCACAACTTGACTGATGGCTTTATTGAGCAATTGTGGATCTAAAAGTAATAATAACAAATCTTTTACATCGTCTCTTAATTTCCAATAGAATTGATTCATCAAGGCTTCTTTATCTCAATTGATATCACATACTAGTTACTTAAAATTGGATGTATAGACTGATGCAGAGCTCGCCTCTTATTACAATATTCGGATCTTAGCTATTGCCCAATAAGCTTTGTCATATTTTTCAAATACTTCTGCAAATATTTTTATAAAAACTTCAAAGTTGCTTAAAATTGATGATCTCTTTTCAAACAAGGAAATAAACCATAATATTGTGGTACTCTAAATGTTGCATTGTTATGAAGTTTTGCAACAATCCCTTGAATTTTTACTATCTTAGCAGATAAAATAGTAAGAGCGCTTATGATGGCATTTAACTTAGATTTAGAAGATTCAGTCATATTAATGTCTTGACTTTCAACCATTCTCAAAGGAAAAAAAAAAAAAATGAATCTACAAGAAGATAATATTAATTTAGAAGAAGGTAATCTGTAAGCTGTAAAGTATACTTTTAAGAAGAGGAATAATCCACTCTCTAACAAGAAGGATTCAACTCTGATATTGAAAATGAAAGCAGTCTTGATAAATAGTCAAGAGCACTAGAGCCACCACAAAGACTTTGATAAAGATGGAAGATTTAATAGATCCAACAATTACTTTTATTGACCATGGATTTGAAATTAATATTATGTCCAAAGATATTTATAAATGTGGAAGGTCACCTATTGACATTGAATATGGTTGGATGATCTAAAGAGCAAATAATATATGAAAAGATTTTTATGGTGCTTGTTGAGATATAAAGGTGAAAATTAGAGATGTATCTATAAAATAAAATTTCTTAATTGAAGACAATATTTCATATCTAATGATTCTTGAACAACCATATATTACTACTATAAGAATAGAAATCAATGTATTAGATGATGGATCAATATGTACTTGCATTAGAAGCCAAGATGATAAAAGAACAATGTAGTTCTTAATTGTATTTGCTAACTATGAGCACAATAGGGATTATTTACAAAGTAGCTTGTTTCTAAAGGTCAACAAAGAGTTTAAAGATTTTTGTAGGGTGCCACTATAAAGTCGAAATGTAGTAGTATATTAAAGAAGGTACTTTTGTAAGAAAAAAAAAATAAATGAATAAAAAAAAATAAAAAATCTTTTATATAAGAGTTGTAAAATTTTTTAAAAGTAGATTTGTTGTATATACATAATTTAATGACTTACAAAAATGAGAGAAAAAAGTTGTATAAAAAACTAAAAAAGACCTAAAAAAATAAATATGCTTGATGAAAATAACAAGATAATAGGTATTTATATAGAAACAAATTAAGAAGATTTTTTGGAGGAACTTATAAAGATTGAACAAGCAGATGAAGATCAAGTAGTGCAAGTATATTCAAAAGAACTCTGCTCAATCATACAAGCATTTAAGATTATGAAGTCAAAGTTGAAACTAGGTATAAAATAATAAAAAATAAAATAAAACTTATAGCTATACTATTATTTAGTGATTCTAACCACCAAGTTCAACAAGCTTCAAAGAAAAAATACTTACGAAATTCTTATCAAATTGGCCATAAGTTTATTAAAATTACATTTAAGGAATTGAGAGTAGGATCTATAGATTTTTTTTTTATCTATTGAAAAAATAGAATTTAAAAATAAGTTAAATAAGCATAAAAATGCTTTTAGTTTAGAACTTTTAGAAATTAAATATGTGGATCCAAATATTATGGCATCAATGATTATATTTATAATTTCACATATTTTTTGAGATCTAATACTAATTTTGGTAACTAAAATATATCTATCTAAATTCATAGAACTTTTGAAAGAAAAGATATAGATAAAGATCTTAAAATCAATAAGTCATTTATACCACATTCCAACTGTTGATTTATAATACCAAAAAAAATATAACTCTATGGTTTATTCAAGATATGCAACCAATAAATTAAGTGACTATTAGAAATACAAGAGTGGAACCAATTGTTGGAGAAATTGCTAAGATATTTGTTAATAGAGCCATTTATTTTGTAAAAGATCTATATTTTTGATATGATTAATTTCAACTTGTTGAAAGGAGCAAAGACATCACCACTATGAGAACACCTTTAGAATTGGAAAAAATTTGTATATTACCACAAGGAATAACATACTCAATTGTTCAGGTGATAAATGAGATGAACAAGGTTCTTCAAAATTTTATTTTAAAAAAGGCTTTGTCTCTTTTGGATGATATTTCAATAAAAAGATATTTAAAAGAAAAAAAAAAGATAAGATAATGGATTAAATGAGGTATCATATATTTGTATCTATTTGTATTTTGGATTGTGGGAAGATTTTATCATAGCTTAAAGAAGTTTACTTAACATTATTAAGAGCTAAATTGACCTTCAAAATTTGAGAGGTTGTAAGATTGGTTTGGTCACAAACCAGATCCTAATAAAGTAAATATTATACAACAAAAGAAAGAATTTGTAGCTCACAAATAAAAGTACAAAGATTTTTAAGAGCTTGTATATTTTATTATGTGTGGATTCTATATTATGCACATATAATACATCTTATAATTCAATAGAAGAAGAAGACTTAAAAGCAAATTATCATGAATTGATAATATGAGAAATCATTCCTAACAATAGGCTAGTAATCAAAGATGATAATTTTATAATATTCCAACTCCATCAAAGATTCTTTTCACAAGACTTCAATTAAGTCTTAGGTAGAATGACATAAGTTTCTATAGAATCTCTGAAGGAGATTGAGACCCCACTTGTCGCCTTCCTACAAGTAATTACAATCTAAATGCAATCACAATTCCATTGCCTAAATTAGAAGAAAATGGATACCCCCACAATGAATTAAAACTATTAATACTTGAAAAAAATGACAAGATCAATGCTGTGTCATGATATGATTCATAATCAAGATTTATCACCCCCTCAATTAGGATTAAAGGTGGTATATATAAAAGACAATATGGATAAGGTTCAAACTCATAATTCACTTCTATAAGAGAGATCTCATTTTTACTTTACTTTCATCCAAGATATTGCATCAATGCTCATTTATTAGATATAGATACTTGTTCCAAAGATAATTTTTTCTACTCCTATCAAAATTACATTATATAATTAGATCATAGATGATCCTTAAGTAAATATTTAGGTTGAGGTGATTCATTATTTTGATTCTTTATCCAAATATAAGATACTTAGTATAGCTAGACAAAGCCAAACTCAAGATTTCAATAAATCAAGAAAAAAGAAAAAATCTCTTTTTTTGTATAAAATCAAGAATAACAATGATAGATGTTTTTTACATAGACAAGCAAGATTCCATTCCTATTATTATTTTGATTCAGATAATATGGATTTTAAGCCATTAAAAAATAATATTTCTTTAAACAACTCAAAAATTTATTTAGATCTTGGCTCTTATAGATTAAAAAAAGATAATAAATATAATTCTTTATCTCAAGAAAAAAAAAATCTTTAAATCTTCAAAAAGATAATTACTTATTGATGAGATATATTCAAGCCTTCTTTCTTTTAATAATTTATAAAATTAAAGATTTTATCTTATAATGTGTGGAATCCAAATGACCTTCTAAAAATATTAAAATTATATAGTTATATCCAATACATTTTTCCAAGTTGTGATATTATTTTTTTTTGAAAGCATAAATTATGCAAATCAAGGATCTAAGAATTAAGTAATTTTTTTTGATCTAATGTACGATTTTGTATTTTATAAGTAGCTCCAAGTTATGTGAACAATCCTAATGGTGTAAGAGCTAAGATGTTTGTATATTAGTTTCTCTAAAAATTAAATGCTTAATTAATAATATGGAGGTTCTCATGCATAATAGAGTATTATAAATCATACTTACTAATATTCTTAGAGAATCCATTGAGATTGTAAGCATCTATATATCCAACAAAAAATAAAAAATATGTCAACTTTGGAGAGACTTAGTTGACAATCTATCCTCTAATATTTCATTCATCTTAAGAAGAGACTAAAATATGGTTGAAAGGGCAAGACAAATCATTGTTTTATAGTAGTCTACTATCCAAAGATAAGAATAAGTCTTGAAATTATTTTTATTCTTACCTTTTTTTAAGGGATGCGTTCAAACAAGGTAGTTCATTAAACTATTTTTGAAACAATAAAAAAAAAGATGTAAGGGATTTAGAATGATTAGATAGGTTTAATTTAAACTTCCATTTTTTCCAAGAAAATCACATTTAAGACTATTGTATAAGAGAAAATAATTCATTATTTAATCATTTTTTAGTTGAATTTACTTTTTATTTATTAAAATCAAAATTTAGATCGTTTAACTTTTAAATAAATAATTATTATTTAAAAAAATTTAGATTCTTCAATAATTTTATAAAAAAATTTATAAATTATTTTTTTATAAAAAAAATACATAAAATAAGATTATCCTTTAGTATCTTATTTTTTTTATTTTGGTTGAAAAAATTCTTTACATTACTATATAGCAAGTTGTCAAACAACACTATCTACAAGGTATTTATATTCTCTAGAGTCACAATTAATAAGTTATTAGCCAATACATTATTAATTCTACAATCACAGTCCAAGGAGATGAAGAAAATATTTTTAATTTAGTGAATGTCATCAAGCAGATTAGCTTGACTTTTGATCTTGAAATAAATTGGTTCGAATCCATTGCCTATTATTAATTTAAAAAAAATTGACAAATAAACATCAACTAATCAATTTGGTTAGGCATAGGTATCAAACACAAATTTTAGTAAACTTCTTCAAACTCTCTTTGATATTTTTTAAATACACAAGATGTTGATAAACTTTTAATCAATAGAATGACACAAAAATTATACTATTGGTATTCTATTAAATTCAAAATGGCCAATAAAGCCATCATTTTTAATAATATTTTATTTTCTTCATTATATTTTATTTTAATTATATAGGCCAACTTTGTGAAGGCTATTTAAAAAATTAAATCAATGGATAAAAAAAATTTGTAAAAAAATACTACTTCTTTAACTTACTTCAAAGTGGCATAGCTTATTTATTATAAAGCTTGTAAAGAAGGAGGCTTTGGCATCATCAATCCAAAAAAAGCCACCAAAGCTCTCTTGTCTAAATGAATGTTATTTATTTTTCAATAGAGCTAAGTAAATAATCAATAATTTTTTATATTTAAAATGACAAATACTATATCTATTGCTTATGGAACTTAGATATTAGATCCAATTTAATCACATACCTTAAAATATAAATAGAATATTAGATCTAAAATATAGAATAAAATAAGAAAAATTTGGAGATATATATATGTAAGTTCTCTTGGCCCAATCTTTCTATTTCTTTTTATAATGTTATTAGGATAGAGAGAGTTTGCCTCTAAAAAGTACTAGAGTTTTCATTATCACTAATTTCTCAATCAAATATCAAGATAGATAAAAATTTCAAATTTATATAAAGTTGTTTCTAAAAAAGGGCAATTATATCAAGTATATAAGCCTCAAGTACTCTAAAATCTCAAAAATATAGCAAAATATATTAAATCCTTCATTAATCTTTAGAGAGATTTTTCCTAAACTTCAACAATGCACATTTCCAAATTGGACTATCCACAAGTACTCAGATTTTATATGAAGTATTGATATACTTTTAACAACTACCACAACTACTACAACTATTATAATAAATTTTAATTGTCAATTCATTGCCAATCTTTAAATATTGCCAAAACTCTAATAGCACCTTCAAACCTTTATTTACAAACATCTGTATGCTAAATTCTTCATATCTCACAAAATAAATGCCTAAATGCTATGAAAATTGGTATGTAGCTTTTTAATATAATAATTTATCTTTATAGAAATTTTTACACAAAAATTTATTTGAGAGCTCAAGCTATGGTAGAAATCATCACTAACAACAAAATAATCTAATTATTGCTTTGGAATTGGATCTACTATCTTCAACTTCTAATATCTCCTTCTTATAGACTACAAATATGATAATTCTTCTATATAAGATGTAGATCTTGGAATCACCTCTCTAATTTCATCTTCTAATCTCCAAAAGTTTTCATATAATTCCTTATATTTCTAAAAAAATAGCAATATATCCTAAATCAATACCTTAATTTTAAATGGCTATATCTCCTTTATTCCAACTCCAAATTTTATAATTTTTGTATGTAAATTGTCACTTAAAATCTTAACTCCACAATTCTTATTTTAACTTTTTCCAAATATTCTCTTCAAAGTTGCCCAAATCCTCAAAATATTGCAAATAGCTTGTTGAGAGTCCATTGGATATAAAGACCAACAAATAAGATGAAGTCCTCCATCCCTTACCTTCATCCCTTTATACCTTACTTTCATCCTTCTACTCCATACCTTCATCCTTCCATCATTTATTTTCATCCCTCCATACCTTATTTTTATCCTTCCAAATGAATTTCTTAGTAGCTTAGATTTCAATCCTTTAGGTTCTAAATCTCCTCTCAAAGCTTCATATTAAATATCTAGGTCCCATATAATTTAAACGCCATAATCAAACTTAAAAAAACAAACCAAAATAAATTTTCTTACATCAACTTCTTTAAATTATTTTATAAATTATTTTGATACATACTATAACTTATGAACATATTACATGTTTTGATTGGTTTTTACATATTATAAGCAATTATAATAAAATAATATATAAAATTATTTTTTATAATAGGATCTTCAATTTTTCTTAATTGACATTTACTTAGAATCCCATCAAGTTGTAGTTTTTCATTCAAATGGCCTTCATTGTATCAAAAATGTCTTTAAAGGGCCTATAATTTGTCTCACTATAAAAAAAAACAATATCCACATATTACATCTTACTATTTTATAGCTCTATTTGGAATTTTTTCTACATTTATTTTTCAATCACTTGAAAAAACATACCTCAATATGATAATATCTTTTAAAAATCTAATGATTAGATTATATTAGATAAATCATGTTTAAATCATCTTTTTGATATAATATTTTAATTCTTTTCAAAATATTTAGATGTGGAATATTACAGATATATCACTTAAGTAGAATAAGATTCTAAAAGTTTAAAGAATTGAAACAAAAGAGGCTTAATTTATATCACAAATAAAGAGCTATGACAAGGTATAAGAATAAGACCAAAAGATCTAGACTAAGCCACAAGGATTGTATTGTTGAGATTGAAGATCCCCTTAGCCTTGACTTCTATTTATATTAGATGTAAAGAAGCTTCTTGAAGAATTTTTTTAATGCTTGGAAGTAAAGCAAGCCTAAGATCCTTCTATGACCATCTAACATCTTTCAAAACCTTCTAAATTAATAGTTTAATTCTCAAAAGAATAATAGTAGGTACAATTTATAGCTTGAAATTAATTCATTTTTTAAATTGATTCATTATCAATCTTATAATTTCAAGCACCTACTCCTCCTTCACAAAAATTCCAAATCTCTCAATTTTTATACCAAATTTATAGTACAAAAAATAAGCTTTTTAATTCTAGTCTTTAAATTTCAAATGCTCTCTTTGAAGTCATTGAAATCCTTTTTCTCCTTGTAGGTAGCCTCCTCAAAGTCTATTGGATATGACCATTGACTAATAGGAATGAAGAACTTTACTTCTTTCCTTCATTCATCTATAATTTATCTTCATCCTTCCAAATAAGCCTCTTAGTAGTTTAATTCTTCATCTTTGGCCTGTAATCTCTTTTCAAGGCTTTATTTTAAATATTTAGGTCTTATATAATTTAAATGCTATAATTAAACTAAATAAAATAAAGTTTCTTACACCAACTCTCTTTAATTTATTTTTTTAATTATTAGAACACATATTAGAATCTATAAAAATATTATATATTTTGACTAGATTTTATATATTGTAAGTAATTATAATATGACAATGTGTCCAATTTGCAAGACACGTGTCAAACTTATAAGATAAGTTTTTTATATGTACGCCATATACTTAACTTGTTCCACAAGCTACCAACATGTGCAATACGTGGCTAATTTACTGGCCAAGTTTTTAATCCACCAATCACCTATAAACATGTATAAAGGTGAAATTATATCTATGAAGCTTTTAAGAAGCTTCTCTATAAGATATTATCAAATTAACTTATTTTTACTTATTTTTATTTATTCATATTAATTAAATAATTATTAAAGAAAATCTTATATCCGTGACATTATCCCCTCTTTTACGGACGAGTTCTACAAGGAGCAGTAATTATATATTGAAGAAGTCTAAGATGTGCCAAATTGTAGTTGTCATATACTTTGATCTTTGTTCTCTTTGAATGTAGTTGATAGGTCCTCTTAGCCATCGATAATGTTCCACACCAAAGCGGTGTCATGTTGTGACACATTTATGTGGTAAAAAAATATAAACAAGAATGATTTCTACTTAATATTAAATTATCTTCATTCAATAGGAACTTAAGATACTTAAGAAAAGATCTTATGAAAGCTTTTTAGATTATTTTTTTCTTTTTAATAGCTCATAGATAAAAGTTAGTTATTAATTTTTCTTCTAGGTTGTAAAAATTCCTTTACTACTTTTAAAAAGCTATAAGTTAATAAAAATATGATAGAGGAGATAAATAATTAGTATGGTTGATACTAGGATAAAGTTGAGGATAGGATCAAGCTTTAAAATCCTTAGAACAAGTTTGATTGACACCTAGGGATTGACCGTATATAGGACAGGATCAAAATCAAACCTCTAGCCACAAAAACAACCACCAAGGGCAAGATATTAGAGCATTTGGAGATTGGCAATTAGGATTGGAGAGCTAGCTTTAAGCTAATTTTAGAGGCACTAGACTTATTTTTGTAGGATTTGGGAGGACTTAGCAATCACTATCTAAAATCAGGATTTATATTGGAGGATTAAGTTTCTATACAATAAAATTAGGGCCAGCACTCTCGGCTAATGTATGCAATTGAAGTAACATCTATAGTTGAAATTTTGGTAGTATGTGGGTGATTGAGTGTGCTAAGATTGAGTATAAAATTATAACAATCTAACAATGCAATCGGGATTTATTTGATCTTTAGTACAAAGAGGTACCAAAAATTGGTAATTTAGGATTGTTTAGGTTTTCTGCAATATCTAAAGATCTATTAGTCAAATCAAGGTGAAATTTGGCATAATATTAGAAGACTTAAAGATCAAGCTATATATTAATTTTTAATTAAAGTTAACAATTAGAAAATAAGAAATTATTGCTAGGATATCTACATCAACTTTCAAGTTGGCAACCAAGTGACATCAATACAAGTTTTGGTTGATTTTCCATAATTTGTAAGTTCAATTGGACTGAAACTTTTTAAGTATATAGAAGACTTATATATATATATTTTTATGCAAAATTATATACCAAGTTGATAGTTAAATTAAGAATTATAGCTTATTGAAGCTCATTGATTAAGATTATGACTTGCAAAGAGAAATCTTAGTTACTTAATTGTAACAAGTAACAAAGCAATTGGATTCTATATGTGATTGAAGTTATTAGGAAGAGTATTTTTAAGCACTTTATATTGCCTTACATAATCTTATATTGAAATTCAAATCATATTCTTCTTATCTGGATGAGATCTATTAAGTGTTTTTGAGTATTTATGAATAACAATCTCACCTTCTACAACCAAGTGTCCGGCGCATTCCCAAACATGACAACACATAATACAACATAAGTGATAAATTTGATATAAAAATTTAAGATGGAAGATATTGGATTTTATTTGTAGTTATTTGAAATTGATGGCGCAAGGTAAAAAAGTTGAATTTGGAATTTTTGATGGAACTTTGGGTGGCGCTTCAAAAGGATCTTCAAGTAGAACTTCAAGTAGATTTTCTTCTAGTGGACAAGGTATATATTTGGATCCAAATATTATAAATATATTCCAATTATTTATATTGTTTATAAAATAACAACAGGACAATAATTGTAAGGAGACTTTAGCAATCAAAGCATTGCAAGCAATGATTAACAAGATTGAATAATTTGATGGAAGAGATATTTTTAAATATTTAAGATGTTATGAGTGAAAAATAGAATTGAATCAAGTTTTTAAAAAAGACATGATTTTATTATTTGAGCTTGCTATAATGTTGAAAATAAGAGAACATGTGAAATCAATTATGGAACAATCTGAAAGTTCTTGGAAGACATTCTCTCACGCATTAAGAGATGAGAATTTCTTTAAAGACTTTAATCGGATTACTAAGAAATCATTTTTGGAATGGATTGAGCATCCTAATAAGAAATTGCAAGCTACCAAATTATTAAGAAAGTTTGAAAGGCAATATTGTCGATTATCAAAAGTGGAAAAGATAACATTGGGACTGAACAAGGTTGAATTATTTCTCTAAGTAGTTGATAGAGAATTGCAAGAGGCTAAAAATCCTTCTTGAGGATCAAAAAAAAAATGAAGGATTGATAACAAAATAGAAAGAAATTAAAGATGCAGTAGAATTGCTTACAAAAAAAAAAAAAATAATAAAAAAAAAATAAAGGATAGGGTTGATATTCAAAGATTTGTACAAGTACCTAAAACTCAAGTGCCTACTTCATGATCAACAGTTCCTATTGTCC
Organism: Physcomitrellopsis africana; assembly: GCA_036785485.1. Taxonomy (NCBI): domain Eukaryota; kingdom Viridiplantae; phylum Streptophyta; class Bryopsida; order Funariales; family Funariaceae; genus Physcomitrellopsis; species Physcomitrellopsis africana. The sequence continues at coordinate 64,431 of JAWRVF010000898.1, forward strand.
AACTTTTAATGACTACATCAAAGAAAGAATATATGGGAATGAAAGGTATTATATGTAGAATGCTAAATCTTCAAATCAAACTTACAAGGCTTGAAAAAAAGACTTCTACAATGAATTCAAAAGCTACTTTTTAGCAAGGATATTTGTAAAGATATATTTGGTGTGATGATGATTTTCATTCTTGAAAAGATTGTGGTGAATTCAATAAAATGGTGCGACAAGGTATTATTTTTTAAAAAGATAGAAAAGTGGTATTAAAAGATATTCGTGATTTTTTCCAAACTACCTTTGACAAAAGAAGTATGAAAGCATTGGTTAAGGATTATTTGGTGGCAAATGGGATTGGAATAATAGAAGTTATAAGTTATAATGCTAGGGTGGATGACAATGGCAGACAAGATTTTTTTGGAAGTATTGAACTAAGTAGACTTTAATCTTCTACCATTTCTATAATGTATAAAAAGAAGATCCCACGAAAAGCTTTATTAAAGACTACTGCAATAATTTGTGGAACTATAAGTTGGAAGGATTTTGTAGAAGCTTTGTTAATGCATGCTTATATTGTTATGAGCCAATATGATGCCTTAATAGAAGAAAAGATAAGACATGATTCTAATAAGACAAGAAAAGAAAATTCTTCCAAGAAGTAGACTTGAGGAGATAAGGCTTGTGAAATGACTTTACAAGAGTTATCAATGAAGGATGCCTCAACATAATTAAAAAAAATCAAGTCTACGAAAAATCCAATCTATTTGAAAATTATATTTTTTTTAGCCATGATAAATCTAAAATGACTAGACTAGAGAGAGATTTAATTATATTAAATATTACGTAACTATTATGACCATCTATTATTACATTTATAGAAAGAATTTTATGAATAATATTTTCAAAAGATAATAGATGACCATCTATGACTTTTACATATATAGATTTAGTTTTTTGTATTAAAGATATTCTATGACTTTTAACAAACTTTATATCTAAAAAATATGTTGAGGCTTCTAAATCTAGCAAAATAAAGGCTTTATGATTTTTAGGTCTCAAATACACATCTATTATGAAATAAGAGGAGGATTCTGAGGAGAGAATAAAACCTTTACTAGGAGTTATATAAGATTCTAATTGCATAATCCCTATTGTAGCTGGACAAACTCGTTTTTGACATATTGTCTTCTTTGATAGATATACTCTTCAGTTCATAGTTGTGTTGTTTTTTTGGACAATATTGAGCAGTGTGCTTAGGTTCTCCTCAATATAAGTATAATCTTTCTTTGCAATGATGAGTCTTTTCTTATTCAATAAAAAGTTTAAAATATACAACATCAATTTATACATCTTTTACTTCCAAATATATATATATATATATATATATATATATATATATATATATATATATATATTAAAAAGACATTGATATTGCTATTATAATATAATAATATTGAAGCTTTTTTGTACAACTTTTGAATCAAAATTCAAAAAACCAGTTATCACACTTTAAAGCAAAGTCAATTGCTTGACTCAATATCTGAGGATTGGATAAGTTGAACATCAATTTTTTTACCTCATATTGTAACCTATAAAGAAATTGGCTAATGAGTGCAACATCATTCTATTTGATATCAGTTACTAATTGTCAAAATTATAAAACATATAATATCACTAATCAATTATCTTGTTATAAGATATAGATCTTATTACTTGCAATAAAAATTATATCATATTTTCTATATATAAATTGAAATTCTATTAAAAATACCTCTAAATTATCTAATATTGAATCATTTCATTCAAAAAAAGATAAAAATTATAATAAAATAGAATTTAAAAGTAATATTCTAATAAACGTGACTTGTGATCCTTAAGTTGGATAGCTTTGAGATTGAAGTTCAATTACTAGTTGTACTTAATTAATGGATCTTCAAAACTTTAATCTTGTGTCATTGAATTTCTCAAGTAAAGTAATTTTTGATTTTTTAATACTTGAACAATATTCCATTGTACGTTGTCGGGTAGAGAAAATTCGCCTTGGAAAAACGCCGGGTTCCTAGCTGCTACTAGAACTTGCAGGGAACATGGGAGGAAGCCGTGCAAGTATGTTCTATACTTGCACAATATTTCTTCAAGCTTTCGAGTTATACTTGTATTATACTTGTACAAGTCTTGTACAAATATAAAGTATAAATACTTGAATAATACTTATACAAATACTTGTATAAATACTTATATAAATCCTTGATATAACACTTGTACAAATACTTGTATAAATCCTTGGTATAATACTTGTACAAATACTTGTACAAATATTATGTATAATACTTGTAGAATACTTATAGAATACTTGTATAAATACAAGTATATATACTTGTATAAAAAGTATAAGCAAAGTATGTATGTATTCAAATATACCTCAAAATACAACCGCATATGAGGAATACAAGTTATACAACAAATGAAACTAAATAAATCACGAAAAATTCATCCAAAGGTCGAATCAAGCGTGCTTACAGCCTATGGAAAGCCAATAATCCATTGTAAAATATATCAAAATTTCACAAATAGATGACTTACCATTTAAAAGTTATGGCTAAAAGAAGTAGGCGCTAAAATTTCCAAGCAAATGCAAAGGCAGCAAAGCTCCTCTTCACTTCAGCCTTTGTTGTGATCACTTCCCTTCTCCAAATTGGACATGCAATAGCTTTTTAGAAAGCTCACTCCATCATCTAGCTTGCTCTAAAATTTCGCATGCATGCCTCTCAAACTCCAGATTTTGTAGCTAGTCGATTCTACTCTTCAAACCCTAGCAACAATTTTCCCTCTTTGACACTTCACGGCTCATAAAACTTTCATCAAAGCTCCAAATGTATTGATTTTTGTTTTTGTAGAAAGCTTACATAAGCTACTATAAGCACTTAAAATATCAAAAGGATTGAAGAGACTGTCCGACTTGGGTGGTTGAACAAAGTCTCTGCCCCTCTTCGTCGGGTGGCAGCAAACCCTTTCCCACTCTCAAGCTCACAACTTTTGCTCTCCAACTCCAAATGCTACAAGAGATGTCTTGATAGATAGCTAGCACAATCTTCCACACTCTCTATAAATTTCACTAAAAAAGAGTTGAAATCAAACTTGCAGTGGCAGCTCGAAGTTTCTGCCCCTCTTTGTCGGATGGCAGCAAATCTCACTCTACTAAAACAAGCATAACTTTTTGTTCACAACTCCAATACAAGCAAGTGAGTAGGTTCTAGAATCCTCACAACTCGAAGATTAAATCCACCAATTTTCACTACAAACACTTTTATCTTCTTGGCTCTATCTCTCTCCAAAGTTCACTACTCAAAAACTGCCCTTTCTCTCGGTCTAACAAGAGGAGTATATCTCCCTTTCTTTCTATATTAGACTATGAGACGCCCACATGGGCAGCCAAATCCTATTGGATGGGCCTTATTCACCCCATGCTCTTCTTTCTTACCCTTCATAAGGTCCATTCTACCTCAAAAGTCAACAAGAAAGGTAAAACAACCTTTACCTTTCTTCTAATTACAAAAGAGTCTATTCTAGGATATAAATAAGGTAGGAACAAAACAAATAGCCATCTTAATTCACTAATTAAGTGGCTATAATAAATCCTCTCCTTATAATATCTTCTAAAATAACCTCTAGCACTCACACATATATTAACAATAGATACAAGATTTTTCATATTTTTATACACTGCACGTAAATGCAGTATGACAACGTGAAGTAGTATGGCTTAGTATTGACATTGAAACAGCTCCAATCATCTCTATATTTATACTTCCTACTAGTCTTGTTGCTCTTTGTGGTGGTATACTGAGTTGGTGCATTGTAAGCATTATCTCTTTCATTTGCTCTTGCATTTGTGCCATTGCGCTCTTCATTTTAGGAAGCTCTGCCATGATAATATAATAGAAAAAAAAAATATATATATATATATATATATATATATATATATTTAATATAAAATAAAATATTCAAAAGAAAAAAAATTTAAGAATAATATCAATTTAGAAGTGGATAATTCACAACTTCTAATATACTTATGTCTTATTAAGAGAAAGGTATAATCTACTCTTAATCAAAAAAAGACAAAGCTCTCTGATAATATATGTGCATTCTTGTTAATTTATTAAAGGCATAAATTGAAAGATGATGCATAAATCAATAAAATCTATATAAAAAAAAAAATGACAAAATAAAAATAAGAAATATATATATATATATATATATATTCAAGAAGAAATTGGAATAGCTATTGCAAAAAATTAGAAAATACAAAGACTCTTGAACTAAACTAGAAGCAAGAAAAGAATTGACAAGAGTGAAGAAGACTTCATTCTTGTTTCTATATATATTATCTACCTAATGCTATATGGCAGCATTCTATAGGACCTCCAATACATGTCTGATTTGTAAGACATATGTCAAACTTACAAGACAAGTTTTTTTATATATGTACCACATATTTAGCTTATTCTACAAGTTATCAATATGTGTGACATGTAGCTAACTTATTGGCCAAGTTTTTAACCTACCAATCACCTATAGATATGTATAAAGATGAAACTATGTTTATAAAGCTTCTAAAAAGCTTTTCTATAAGATATTATCAAATTTATTTATTTTTATTTATTCACATTAGTTAAATAATTATTGAAATAAATCTTATATCCATGATACTTAGCAAATAAGTTAGCTATATATTGTGCATGTTGGTAGTTTGTGATTAAGAAATAAAGTTAATTTATATTTTTGAATATATTAAAGATTTTATAATAGATCTATAAGTGAAAATATGTGGATTTGTGAAGATAGTTGTATTGAATGTTTAATTTGAATTTGAACTTAATCCAATAGTTAGATCAAAGATTATTTGAGTTTAAATGAGCTAGGATCTTAGAAATTGGATTTTCAAAATCAGTGAGGATTTTTGTGATTTTGAACAATCTGCCAGTTAGATTTGAATGGTTCTTTTTTGAGCTAGTAATTAATTTAATTTTTAATATTTTTATAAAATTTTAGAATATATAAATGGTACAAAAAGTAAATATTGATATTAGAAGATTGACATCAAGATTAGAGAAGAAAGGTGGTGAATACTTGAGATGATTGTAACCTTTTTTTTTCAATTGATAAGTTTAAATTCCTTTCAAATTTTGTATACTTATTTTTAATTATTATATTATGAAGTGTATAAATTTTAAATAAAGATGGATGGTTAATTTTATAATTATTGAGGTTTAAAATTTGTTATTGAATTTGATTAGAATTTTGTTGTGATTTGTCTTAAGATTTGACTTAGGACTTGATTAGGATTTATTTGAAGTATTAAAATTTGATTAAGATTTATTCAAAATATTAAGATTTGGTTAAGATTTGACTTAGGATTTGACTTAGGAATTACGTAGGATATTAAGATTTAATTAGGATTTGATTAGGATTTGATTTAAGATTTGATATAGAATTTGATTAGAATTTATTTAAGATATTAGGATTTTATTAGGATTTGATTAGGATTTGGCTAAGATTTTATGAAGATTTGACTAAGATTGATTAAAATTTGATTAAAATTTGACTAAGATTTGATTAAGATTTATTATAATTTATTTAGAATTTGATTAAAGTTCAATTAGGATTTATTTAGGATTTCTTTAAGGTTTTTTTATGACTTCTTTAAATTTTATTTAGAATTTTTTTAAGAATTTTTTATGATTTCTTTATGATTTCATTAGGATTTCTTTAGGATTTCTTTATTATTCTTTTAGAATTTTATTATGATCGTTAAAGATTTAATTAGGATTTATTTAGGATTTTATTAAGGTTATTAGATTCTTGATTAGTTGTAATATATAAGTTTATCTTCTATAGTCAAGTGCTTGGTGCATTTTCAAACAAGATGATACGTAATACAACATCAATATATTGATTAAATTTGAAGATGGCTCATATATATGCTCACTAATATTGTAACCACATCAATGTATAAATTACTTCAATCGTCTTTGCTTTAGCCTCAAATCAAATACTTCTTCTATTTCAAATTCTTCATAACTATCTATTTCAATACAAAGCAATGGCGGTTGTATTCTTTTTGATATGCTTGATTTTCTATAAAATTTTTAAAAATATGTGTAAAAAAATAAGATATATCTTTATGGATATTGGTAGTTCTAATTAATAAATGATAGAATTAATATATTTTTTAATAGAAAATAGTCTCAATATTTGATAGTCCTACTTATCAAATAATTAAGCAGTCTTTAAATTGTATCAAAACAATCATATTTTATTGCCAACTTGAAATGGAAGTTATTCTTTTTTCAATGTGTTAATTGATGTACTTGAGCTTCTTACAGTTGAAATTTCAAGGTAGCTTGGATATCAATAATTTTACTTATAAAGTTATTGGTTGTTGGATTTTTAAATCTATCAACAAATAATATATCTAATTTTGGATGGCAATTATTATTAGAATGAAATGGAGTTTGTTAAGTAGATGTATGAATTATATTATTGTAAAAAAACTTGGCTAGAGACAAATAAGATGCCTAATCATCTTATTGATGATTAATAGTATATGTTAAGTATTACTGTAGAACTTAGTTAGTTTGTTCTATTTTATTATTGATTTATAGATGATATGCAAAGAAAACTTGATGTCTATTTGAAAAATTTCAAAAAGTGATTTCTAAGACTTGGAAACAAACTACAATCCTCAATTTGATATAATAGCATCTAATAATCTATAGTGTCAATAGACATTATCAATAAAGAATTTGATTATTTCTTCACTAATAATAATCTTCTTATAAGATACAAAATGGGCCATTTTAGTAAATTAGTCAACAATTACATATATGGTATCAAAAGAATTCAATGGTAGAAGGTTTATAATAAAGCCTATAGAAATAAAAGACTAGTTATTTCAAAATTGGTAGCAATTGAAAAAGTCTATATGGACAATATCAAGGATTTTTTAATCTAAAATATATGTCACAAGAGAAGACAAATTTTTTAACAACTTTTTATATTTGAGGCCATAAAAATTCCTAGAAATAAATTCCAATATCTTGTTAAATCCAAAATATTCCGCAATTGGAAAATCATGATATGTTTGGAGAACACAAAGGCATAATAGCCCTTTTAAAATGTACAAATATTCTTCAAAGTAGAAGAAATCATCTTTAAATTTGAATTCATTTAAATAATTGTTGATATTTTTGGAATAATATTTAACATCAAAAATAAGATAGAGTGTAGTCAAGGTTGCATGAATTTCATTAAAAAATAAAAAATCCATTGGAATTAATACAATAACTGCTCAAATACAAAATTTCTTGGATTTCAAGAGTATTGTCTATTGCTAATTGTATGTTGCCTCTCCTTCTTTTGATACAACATATGATTGTATTAATAAAGCATCAAATAATCTTTGTTACTTATGGAGTTGATATATGATATTAAAGTTGAAATGAGATAGAGACATGCTCCAACGAGCTTATCAACAATTTAAAATACAAGTCAATATGAAATATTCAAGGTTCTTATGATCTGTATGTACAATTATTGTACGTAAAGCACCTTCAAGTAAGTAGGACAATTCTTAAAAAGAATCCACAATAGAAAAAAATTTCTTATTGTGAATCTCATAATTAATCACTACAACAAAAAAATTATTTGGAATAGAATGCAATTAGATACAATCTCCATTTTCTTTTAGATTGTGATAAGATTATTTCTAATACAAAGTCCAAGGTATTGATTTTTATTAAAAAAATGGCTTAAAAAATTTTGAATGAATTAAATTAAGAGTTGTAATAAATATTATCTTTAAGTATTTAAATACTTTTTCAGCTTTTGATTTCTATTTGAGCTTATTCTTGCATATTGATTGTATAAGCGCAATAGTTATTTGAGAACAATTATTGATAAAGGTCCTATAGATGTTTATAAACTAAAAAAAGCATTTAATGTCATGTATTGATTTTGGAGTTGTCAAATTATTAATGGCCTTCATCTTCTTCACATCCATAATTAAGCCTTTATTTGAGATAATATAATCAAGAAATTCTACTTAGAATTTATAAAATATATATTTTTTTAATTTGGCATATAGTCTAATATCTTATAATCTTTATAAGATAAGGTGAACATGTAGTTCATACTCTTTTAGAGTCTTAGAATAAATCAAGATATTGTCAAAATAGCATAGAACAAAGTCATGAAGGAATTCATGAAATACATTATTAATTAAATATTGAAAAATGGCTGGTGTATTTATAAGGCCAAAAGATATGATATTATATTCAAAGTATCTATATCTTGTATAAAAATTGGTCTTCCATTTATCCTCTTTTTTATTGCATATCAAGTTATAAGTTCTTCAAAGATCTATTTTGGTGTAGATTTTACTTTGATTCAATTGATTAAGGAGTCTAAATATCAATGACAAAGGATAATAATTTTTATTGTTATTTTGTTGAGGCTATGGTAGTCAATACACATTTGTAGAGATCCATCTTTTTTTTTTATAAAGAATGTAGGTGTACTAGTAAGGAAATTTGAATATCAAATATAGTTCTTTGTTAAATTCTTATTAATATACTACCTCAATGGTATAAGCTTGTTTTGTATTAAGTTATAAATTGGACCAAAAAGGTAGTTGTATTCCATCTTGAAGATCAATAATACAATCATATGGATGATGTTTTAGCAAGGTATATATGTTTTTCTTTTCAAATATATCTTAAAAATCTTTATATTTTTTTGAATAGATTTTTGAAGTATTTATTGCTTTAAATATTAAAAATACATAAACAACAAAAAGAATGCCATTCTTAGTTGCTCTTATAAATGCTCTAGCTCTAATAAAGAGTGGCTTTATGATTTTAGATCTATGAGGTGAATGATGTTTTCTATTAAATTTAGTAATAATAAGTTGTAATATTTTAAGAAATTTTATTTTACAAGATATCCAATCTATATGGAAATTATATCTTTCAAGCCAAAAAGTCCTACTATGATAGAATTAGATGGAGACTTAATGATATTAAATATAACATGACTACTACAATTCTCTAATATTACTTTTAATAGACCAATTTCATGAGTAACATCTCTAAAATTTTAAAGCATAAATAAATATAAAATATATTCTTTATTAAAGGGCTTGGATTTTAATTATAGCAAAATAAATCTTATTATATTCTTCAAAAGCTTTCACAAATGCCATCAAAAATATTTTAAAATTGTATAACATAAAAAAAATTCTCTCAAACAATGGAATAAATCAAGATAAAATTGACTTGAAACTAAGATTTCTATTAGATCAACATGAGATGCTTTCATAGAATACTGTTGAAATTGGAATAAAATAATAAGTTGTACTTGATTTACAAAGCCACAAAACTTTCAACAAGTTCCATCAAAATTCTTTAGTGGGCTAATTTATGGTTTTTTTTAATTAATATTGAATTATTGTCTTGAATATATATATATATATATATATATATATATATATATATATATATATATATATATCTTTTAGTAAAATAATCCTTAATGATGGAATTCTTAGGATGACTTGTAATAGTGGCTGAGGTGGTTTTTCTCTTTGGCTATTATGTATGGTCATATAAATTTTTTATTTTGCTTAAAAGTTTTTATCTTAACTCTCAATGTTTTAAGAGTATTTATAATTGAATCCAATTTGGCTTCTTTGGAATTTGCTATATTCAACCCTTAACTTCTTGCCATAAAAATGAAACAAGAAAAAATAAATATAAGAAATTAAGAACAATATTAGTCTAGAAGATGGTAATCTACAACCTCTAAATTAATATAGTACTTTTAAGAAGAAGGATAATTTGCTTTCTATCCAAAAAAACCAAGCTTCAACATTGTGTTATGTCAATTTCAACAAAATATTAAAGACACCACTCAAATAGAATGAGATTTCAAAAGTTTAAAGAACTAAAATAGAAGAGTTTTATTTTGATATTTATTCGAAGTAACACATAGCACAATGATATTTCTTTAGAACCTTCTTCCATTGTACATCTATGACATAGAGGTATTAAAAACTATTCTTTAAAAATTATATTCATTAAAAAAATAAAAATTCTTTAAAAATATTACTTGATATATATTTTGTATAATTTTTCTATAATAAATAGTAAAAAAGTCATTGTTTTAGAGTCCAATCTATGTTATTTATCTATCTCATGTGCTTAGAACTATTTATTTGATTATAATAAAAGATATATAATTGTATCTAATAAATGAAGTTGAATAATCTATTAATAATACATACTATCTCATATCTACTTTAGCACCTTGATATTAAAGGGACTTGTTAAATTTTGACTTTGAATTGATTGTAGGAATTTTTTTTATGTTTAATTTGCCTCTTTATGCATCTTTAATATCAATGGTGGTATTCATTTTTTTTTGGTCTACTTCAAATAGTATGATTATATTAATACTAATATTTAAATATAAAAATCTCTACTTTGTTATAATATATTGATCACTAATCACTACTATTTAATATTATATAATCAAAGATGACTAATATAATAATATTCATCTTATATATTTTTATTTTATCATGATGTGGTTTATTGTTTTATTTACTCTACTAATATTGCCTAGAGTAAACCTATAAAGGGAGATTTGAACACAAAAAAAGAATAATCGCATTGAATTAAACTATTAGGGTCACACAACTAACCGCCTTTTGATTACACTAAGACATCCCAATTTTGTTACAATGTCTCCCATATGCTAACAATAACTCTATTAACAAATAAAATATTACGAGCAGTAACCCAACTTAAGTATTCACTACCTCTTTTCCTCTCTTTACTTATAACAACAATATGTAATACTGCGATATTTCAAAAATATATAACATATAATTATCCCATATTCCAAATACAAGAATACTCTGAAATTGACTATCACTCCCAGTAATTCACTGCACACAATTCAGACTCCACGGACTTCCTCTCGTGGATCACCTTTGATTTAATATTCAATGTATTATAATTTTTTCATATTTAAATTCATTCTTCACAAAACATCTCAAATTCTCCACTTCCAATTTTCCACTTATATTTTTCCATTGGTATTTCAGTATACCAATACACCTTCAATCTTTCATTATAAATCAATTCTTTCCTTCATTACAGAACTCCACTTTACAATATTCAAAACCTATCTATTATCCTTTTCCTATAAAAGAAACAACAAGAGGTAGTATCAAGCTTATCCCGGCGCAGCACTATCACAGTCTAGACCCAACTCCTCTATATCCAATCAATTTATACTTACTCCGACGATGTTAACTACTACACAATTGATGATAAGTACTTTTTCTAACTACCTCATCCATTCTGCCTTCTAAACTAGCCATTCATCGGTTTACTGCCTTTTCTTAATCCTATAAACTATGTATCGTAAATCATAAAATTTCTATCCATTTTACATAGGCCCACTCCTAATTGTGCAACGTCCTTGCAAACATGGAATTGATAAAAAGAACTTTTAGTTATGAAGTTGGCTCTTTGGAATGGGATGCTCTTAGATTCTCCATAGGAGGTTCCTCTGCATCTGGCTCTAACGGTAAGTCCTCATCCTCCTCCAATAAATCTACATGATTGCTTTTCAATTGGACTAATAAATCTTTGTTATCCGCTCCCAATTTCCAAACTTCAGCCTCTAATTGTAAAATTTTGGCATCTTTCATCTCTAATTGGCACTCTTGTTACTTCATCTTCTCCTCTAAATCACTAATACTCAAAAATTGGCGGAACAAATATCTGTGGCCGAACGATATTGGCCAATAGCCCTCCAATTTTGCCACTTCATCTTTCAAGGCACCAATTTTTGCCTATAGCTTATCCATTTCATTTCCGTATTGGTCTCCTAATTTCACCTTTTCTTGTTCTAATTTTGCAACTTTTTCACGTTCTACTTATAACTAACACTTTAATGCTTCCCGCTATCGTATTGTAATTACTTACAATATGTAAAAATTAGTTAAAATATATTATATGTTTATGAATCTAGATGTGTGTTAGAATAGTTAGTAAGTTAAATTAAAAATGGTTGATAGAAGAAACTTTATTTTATTTTATTTTACTTATTTTAGTTATGGTATTTAAAAACTATAAGATCTAAATGTTTAGTATGAAGCCTTGAGAGAAGGTGGGGACTTAAGGATGGAAATTTAAGCTAGTAAGAGGCTAATTGGGAGGGATGAAATCAAGCCATGGTCGGATGAAGGCAAGGAATAGGGAACTTCATCCCTATTGGTCGAATACCATGCCCAATGGGCTTTGAGGAGGCTGCCCGCGACCTTAACAAGGGTTTTCGGCGACTTCAAAAAGGGATTTGCAATTTCAGAGGTAGGGTTGTAAAGTTTAGGGTTTTGGGTATAGTTTGAGAGGAAATTTTAGGCGATTTGGAGTTAGGGTGAAGAAGTTATACTTGTTCAAAGTTAAAGAGTGGATTTCATACATATTGTCACTCTTTTGGGATTTTGCGGAGTTGTACGGAGGCTTTTGGAGATCAAACGGTGCGTTTGGAAAGGTGATTTTAAGATCTACGTTTATTATGAAGGAATTCTTAAGTTTTGAGTTTAGACAAAGGAGATATAAAGAGTTGAAGACAGCATATCCAATTCCAAGGCAATAAGCTTACTGTGTTGTTAATAGTTATGCTTTGAGCCATAACTTGAGTTTTCAGACGAAATTTTGGCTCAAACTTCTTATAGAATGTGAAATTTTGTGTTAAAAAGCAATGCATATAAATTTCATGGAACTTGAGCTTATAGTTTGTGAGATATAAAGAAATTTGTATGCGGGTGTATAAAGACAAGGGTTTGAAGCGACTATTAGGATTTTCAAGATATCTCAAGATCCGCAATGAATTTGCAGTTGAAAATTGTTGTAAAGGTTGATAAGAATTCATCAATACTTCATGTAAAATTTTACCATGCTTGGACAGTCGGATCAGGAGATATGAGATGTTGAAGTTCAGGAAAATTTCCACATAAAGATATATAAAGTTTTAGAGGATTTTATCATACTTTGGATGTTGTTAGTTACTTGATGCTTATTTATTTGATGTAATTTCTCAAAAAAGAAAAATATATATATATAATCTTTGAGTTTTCCTCATTTTTGAAGCTTGATTGAGAAATTAGTGACAGCTAGAAGCCCAGCGCTTTCTTAAGGCAAATTCTCTCTACCCTGACATCGTTCCAAATTCCATGTCCTCCAATTCTCTATTAATTCTTGCTTTTGGCCGTTCAGGATTCTTTAAATGCAAACTTTATCATTTGCCCAATTTTTCTTTTTCTCTGCTAATTTCTGCTCCAATATCAGCTTGGATTCCATATTTGCCCTAATAAAGTGACCTTATTCGACAATTTGATGGCTTTTTTTCATTATCTCCTTCCTACTCGACTCCAATTGTTTCCTTAAATTTCCTTCCAATTGACTCATGGTAAGATACAATTGGAAAATTTGACCCAATATTTCTTTTGTGTAGTTCCCTCCTTCCAATATTTTGGTATTCGAAACTGGAGCCTTAGCCACCCTCTCAATCACTGCATAAATTGGAACCTGTCCTAGTGTAGTCATTGGGATAGCCTCTCATTCCTGTAATCTACTTGATTCTCCAATTTCGTGCACCACTATCCCTAGGCTAACTAATAAACTTCACATACCTTGTTGTGCCATTAACGAAGGTACATTTTTCTCCACTACTGGTTGACTTAACATATATGTAATAACGGAGTGCATATAGTTAGAGCATAGCAAAGATGTGAATTTATCCATTTTTTGCTTGGCTCCCATCTCTGCATGGATACGAGTTGCTACAAAGGCTACCTAATTAAACACCATGCCTTCAAGTGTTCCAATCACAGCAAACAATAAGCATTTGGATATATATGTGATATGTCGGTTCAAACCTAACCACTTCTAAACAAACCGCATCCACTCCACAAGCTCTGGTGTAAATACCTTTGCTACTTTTCAGCCTTGATTCTTGTCAAATGACAACATATCTCTTTTGAAATAGCTTCCTTGTCTGAAGTCATTGGACACTTTGACGCCTACCGCAAGCTCACCTATTAGTAGATGTAATACCTTCTATAAGGTACTCTCATTGATCCCAATTATTCTTCCCTTTATTACACTTGAATTATCCTCTGAGTCGTAATTTTCTATATATTCTGCCATCAGTTCTATATCAATTGGTGGCAAGTTATCTGATTCTCGCAAAAACACATACATAAAATCTTCCAATTCAATTGAACTATTAGGAAAGGCTTCAATTACTCGATATGGTCCATACCAACGGACTTGGAATTTTTTAAAAAAAATTGTGAAAGTGACTATCATAAAGAAGTACTAGATTATTGGGCATAAAAGATTTAGGACGTAATTTACTATCATAATAACTCTTACAATGGCACTGTATAGCTTCCATAGTTAAAAGAGCCGTAGTCCTAACTTCATCCAATTTTTTCAATTGTGCTAATCAATATTAGAGGGATTCCTTGTCACCAAGATGTTCATCCAATGCAATTCTTAAACTCGGAACTTCCAATTCAATTGGTAATATTGTCTCTTGCCCATACACCAATTAAAACGGTGTGGAACTGGTAGTCACTATATACGCAGTACAATATGCCCACAAGGCTGCAAATAATTTTGTATCCTAGTCCACTTTTACACCAGACACCGTCTTAGTTAAAATTTTGTACAAAATATTGTTGGTCTTTTCAGTCTGTCCATCGGCTTGAGGATGATATGGTGTTGTCTTCCGATGTTTGATCTCATATTTAGCTGTCAAAGCCGCAATTATAGAATTTATAAAATAGATTCCGTGATCAGTAACCAATTCTTTGGGATATTCAAATTGAGTGATAATATTTTCATATAAAAATATGGCTACTGTATTAGCATTATCATTTTTTGTTATCACCGCTTTAACCCATTTTGTTATATAATCAGTCGCTACCAAAATATATCTTTTATGGCCATTTTGTGAAGTTGGTGCGATTGGTCCTACAAAATCAATATTCCATTTCTCAAACAATGCTTGAGCCAAAATTGGTACCAACAGCATGGCAGAAGTTCCAATAGGTCTACCAATATGCTGACAAGGATCACAATGTCGGACATATTGGTGTACATCTGAAAATATTATTGGCCACCAATATCTAGCCATTAAAGCTTTGCAAGCACTACTGTCACCGGCAAAATGCCCTCTACAACTATCTAAATGGTATCCTTCTAATATGATATGTACTTCACTTTGAAAAATATAACAGCATAAAACTCCATCTTGCCCTTGCTTATACAAGGCATCTCCAATCATCGAATATGGCGCATTTTTTAAAATCAGGCATTTTTTAAATTTCTCACTATATATAGGTGGAAATGTCTGAAATGTCACATATTGGATTAATTCACTATATTCTAGAGTGATCACGTCGACGGCAAATAATTCCACATCAAGAAGTGCATCATTGATAGGTTCGTTATCTAATATATTGGACAAGTGAGATAAATGATCTATATTGACATGTTTCTTTCCTAGTCAAACATTAATAATAAAATTAAATTCTTGAAGGAGTAACATCCATCAAGCAATGCGTCCACTCAATTGAGGTTTATTAATCATATATTTAAGAGCATCATGATCGACATGAAACACAAATGGATAACCAAGAAATAATGCCAAAATTTCTAGACAGAAATGATCATGCCTAAGGCTTCTCATTCAGTCATAGTATAATTTTGTTTTGCAGCAATAAATTATTGACTAGCATAGTAGATAGGATGATCCAAATTCTTTTCATCTTTCTAGCTTAATATGGATCCAATAGCAACATTCAAGGCATCAACATAAACATGAAATGGTTTTGTCCAACAAGGTGCAACAAGTACTCGTGTTGATACCAATTTTTGTTTTAATTCCTTGAACACAACTATATATTCCTCAGTCCAAATTGGACTAGATCCATCCAATGGTGGTTTCTTTAAAAGATTCATTAACAATTGACATATTATTGCAAATAAATGAATGAATTGCCAATAATAATTAATATGGCCTACGAAATCACGAACACTCGACACTATTTTTAGTTTTAACAAAGCTAATATATAAGTAATTTTATCTGGATCAGTAGTAATACCAGCCAAAGAAATAATATGTTCCAAAAGCTTATCCGATGGTATACCAAATTGATACTTCTCAGAATTCAAAGATATCTCATATTCATCATGTTAGTCCAAACATTTATCAAGACATTCCAAATGGTTTGTTGTCGCACTAAATGTGTAAAAATCATCTAAAAATATCTCCATCAATAATCGTAAATAATCCTGAAACGTTTGCATCATTATCCTTTGAAACATAGTTGGGACATTACATAATCCAAATGCCATCATTTTATAAGCAAATGTCCCCCAATCTGTAATAAAAGTGGTTTTCAACTAGTCCTCTTTTATAATTTTTATTTGATTATAATCCAAAAATCCGTCCAAAAAAAAATAACATTCATGTGCAGCTACTGCATCCAATATACTATCCGTGAAAGATATAGAAAAATAATCCTTCTTAATAGCCGCGTTTAATTTACAAAAATCTTGATAGATTCGGATTTTTGCATTCTTCTTTGGTACCATCACAATCAATGAAACCCATTCACTATACAAAATTGGATATATGAAGCTCATATCTAAAAGTTTATTTACTTCTTTCTTGACCATGAGAGAATACTTTGAATTAAGGCGGTGTTGTCTTTGACAAACTGGTGTAGCTCTAAAATAATTTAATGCTTACAAACTTTGATAGAAATATCTTTTAAATCCGCATACGACCAAGTAAAAACAGATCTATGACAAAGAAAAAATTCTTTCCAAAATCTCAGTTCTATACTTGTAATACCTATCACAGACACAAAATATAGACTTGAAGTCTAAACAAGAAGTTCAAGAAGAACTGGCAGGAACTAAATTAATCAGATGAGTACAAAAATAATACTAGAGAGGTGAGCTAGAACTCCAAGAGATGTGTTGTTGAGACTAAAGAACTCTTCAGCCTCGAGTCTAATATATATTCTTATCTAGGAAGCTTCTCAAGCAGCTTCCACCAACTAAGGAGCTTCTCAAACAACTTCTACTAACTAAGAAGCTTCTCAAGCAACTTCTACCAACTAAAAAGATGTTAGAAGGCTCTGGAAGATTTTAGAGAGTTTTAAAAACCTTCTAAAATGTTCTAAAAGATTGTGATAAGTATGTCCTTGACATCACCTCCTCTTCTAGCTTTGAGATCTCCGAGAAGTGATTTAAGATGTACACTCACAAACGTAGAAAATTGAACATTTGTCGCATAGTCTCTGCAATATACTCCAGCTGTCGTTCACGAGGTAGATAATTCATAGGCCCTTATAGCCACTGATAATGACCAATACCTTCTACTTGCAACCATGCCTGAACTTTTATATCTTCATTGTAGAAACGACCTGAAAATATCGCTTCGCCACTACTTGCATGAGTTGGTTCAACATCAAAGACAATTACAAGTGACCTACTGCTTGGTATTCTTCGACATTGTTGGGTTGAGAGAATTCGCCTTGGAAAAACGCCGGGTTCCTAGCTGCTATTAGAACTAGCAGGGAACATGAGAGGAAGCCGTGCAAGTATCTTCTATACTTGCACAATATTTGTTCAAGCTTTCAAATTATACTTATATTATACTTATATAAGTCTTGTACAAATATAAAGTATAAATACTTGAATAATACTTGTATAATCCTTGATATAATACTTATACAAATACTTGTATAAATATTATGTATAATATATGTAAAATACTTGTATAAATACTTAATATAATACTTGTATAATCCTTGGTATAATACTTGTACAAATACTTATACAAATATTATTATATATATACTTATAAAATACTTGTATAAATACTTGATATAAATACAAGTATATATACTTGTATAAAAGGTATAAGCAAAGTATGTATGTATTCAAGTATACCTCAAAATACAACCGCATATGAGGAATACAAGTTATACAACAAACTGAAACTAAATAAATCACTAAAAATTCATCCAAAGGTCGAATCAAGCGTGCTTACAGCCTATGGAAAGCCAATAATCCATTGTAAAACATGTCAAAATTTCACAAATAGATGACTTACCATTTAAAAGTTATGGCTAAAAGAAGTAGGCGCTAAAATTTCCAAGCAAATGCAAAGGCAGCAAAGCTCCTCTTCACTTCAGCCTTCGTTGGGATCACTTCCCTTCTCCAAATTGGACATGCAATAGCTTTTTAGAAATCTCACTCTATCATCTAACTTGTTCTAAAATTTTGCATGCATGCCTCTCAAACTCCAGTTTTTGTAGCTAGTTGATTCTACTCTTCAAACCCTAGCAACAATTTTCCCTCTTTGACACTTCATAGGTCATAAAACTTTCATCAAAGCTCCAAATGTATTGATTTTTGTTTTTATAGAAAGCTTATACAAGCTACTATAAGCACCTGAAATATCAAAAATATTGAAAAGACTGTCCGACTTGGGTGGTTGAACAAAGTTTCTGCCCCTCTTCGTCAGATGGCAGCAAACCCTTTCCCACTCTCAAGCTCACAACTTTTGCTCTCCAACTCCAAATGCTACAAGAGATGTCTTGATAAAAAGCTAGCACAATTTTCCACACTCTCTACAAATTTCACTATGAAAGAGTCGAATTCAAACTTGCAATAGCAGCTCGAAGATTCTACCCCTCTTCATCGGATGGCAGCAAACTCTACTCTACTAAAACAAGCATAACTTTTTGTTTACAACTCCAAAACAAGCAAGTGAGTAGGTTCTAGAATCCTCACAACTTGAAGAACACACCCACCAATTTTCATTACAATTCCTTCTATCTCCTTGGAGCTATCACTCTCCAAAGTTCACCTCTCAAAACTGCCTCTCCTCTTGGTCTAACAAGAAGAGTATATCTCTCTTTCTTTCCATATTACACTATGAGACGCTCACATGGGCAGCCAAATCCTATTGGATGGGCCTTATTCACCCCATGCTCTTCTTTCTTACCCCTCACAAGGTCCATTCTATCTCAAAAGGCAACAAGAAAGGTAAAACAACCTTTACTTTTCTTCTAATTACAAAAGAGTCTATTCTAGGATATAAATAAGATAGGAATAAAACAAATAGCCATCTTAATTCACTAACTAAGTGGCTATAATAAATCCTCTCCTTATAATATCTTCTAAAATAACCTCTAGCACTCACACATATATTAACAATAGATACAAGATATTTAATATTTTTATATACTACACGTAAATGCAGTATGACAACGTCTTCTTAGCTCTTCTAATTCTTCATCTCGAGGTCGACGTCATGAGCTACATGGTTGAGATGGTATCACTAATACAATATCTACATTCTTACTAGCCATATCTAAATACACCTTGATATTAATTATCTTGATATTACAAAATACAACAAGTTATGTTTTGATAAGACTTGGATCCCTTTTTTATTCATTTTTCCAGAAAAGGCTTCATCTTCACGCCATTGTTCTAAGGCTGGGATTGTTGTATGATCATCGTTGACGAATTCGAGCATCTTTCGTTTCCATTGGCAAGATTTGTATTTGCCCCATGTTCGCTCATTAATATCGTGAGTCAGCTCAATAAGGCCAAAGATTCTAATTTATTCCTCATTCGGGCTGAATCTAATATCCTCCAATTTCATATTTTTCATTATTTTTAATTTCTATACTAGGTGGCGGACATCGCACCCTTTCAGGAAAAGATGATTCTCGATAAGATTCTAACAGAGAAACATGAAAGACAGGGTATACCTTCATAGCAGCTGGTAACTCTAAGCGGTACGCCACAGGATTGATCTACTCTTGGATAATAAATGGTCCCAATCTCCGGTAGTCCAACTCACGCTACTTGGCCACTGATTCGATATTCAATGAAGTGCTCATTATTTGGCTCAATCTTAAAATTAAAGTGTTCGATTCCAAAATTTATCCGCGAATGCTTTGTAAGACTCTTCGACAATTTGCAATTGAAGCTTCAATGTGGTTTGAAGCTCCAATAGTTGCTGCACCAATCTTTCAGCTGCAGGGTTGTTATTTGCTGATTTGACTCAATATCAAGCTTCTCCCCAAAAAGGTGATAGTCAAAAGTGCAATGGCGCTAGCCTAATTCACGAAGGTTGTTATATACAAACTTATTTGGCCGCAGAGATATGCAAACAATCATCTTGGTTGGAGAAGGATGTCAGATTATACTTACCGGCTCCAAAACTCATCTTACCTGCCTGCACACAATAAGATGGAATGCCAAAGAAAGCTTGATGTCCACCTTCAATATCTTAAAAAAAGATCTCCAAAACTTTGATACAAATTGGGCTCCTTCTTCTGACATGATATCATCTGGTAGACCATGATATCGATACACATTATCAAGGAAGAGCCTTGCAGTGTCTTCGCTTGACGATGTCTTCTTGCAAGGGATAAAATGTGCCATCTTCGTAAGTCTATCCACCATAACAAAGATGTTGTCAAATGAATTCAATGGCGGCAGATCTATAATAAAGTCCATGGAAATTGAAGACCATGGACGACACCAAATAAGCAATGGCTATAAAAGTCCATAAGGGCGATGTCGAGGATTCTTGGATCTTGAACAAATATCACAAGAGAGGACGAAATCTTTCACATCCTTCCACATTTGGAGCCACCAAAAATCTTGGGAAATGAGTTCCAAGGTCTTATTGAATTTGAAATGCCCCGCAGTTGAAAAGTCATGACGAGATTGAAGGACTCGAAGTCGTGTTGGCCCTTTTGGAATATACAGCTGCTTTTCAAAGTATAAGAGATCTACTTCAATCTTCAACTTGTCATCATTGATACGTTGCTTAATATCAAGGACTATTGAATCTTCAATGGTCACAGCACGTACTTGGTTGAGGAAGTCGGCATCAATTGGCACAACAGCTGCATAAATCCTGAATTGCTTTGGCTTTAACAATGTTGTACGTTATTGATCAAGCGCTGCTTCTCCAATCTTTCGCGCAAGATATGATCTTCTTGATAAGGCATCGGATAGTCCTTGCTGCTTTCCAAGCCAATAAATAATAACCAAGTTAAATCTAGATAATGACATATTCCATCAAGCTTGACGATGGTTTAGAATCCGAGCAAACATGAAATACTCTAGATTCTTGTGATCCGTATATATGGTCACCGGATGCAAAGCTCCTTCAAAGAAGTGACGCCACATCATGGAAAGAATCCACTATAGCAAGGAATTCCTTATTATGAATCTTCAAGTTGATCTCAGCCGTAGAAAACTTTCGTGAATAGAATACAACTGGATGAAGCTTATTGTCGATGCCCATCTGTGAAAGTACGGCTCCTAAAGCAAAATCCGAAGCATCGATTTCAAAATAGAAAGCCTTTGCAAAGTTTGGGTGTACCAAGATTGGAGCCGTAGTAAATGCCATTTTAATATTTTGAAATGTTTTTTCCGCTAGAGGTCCCCATTCGAGCTTATCCTTACATGTTAGTCGAGTGAGTGGAGCAACAACTTGAAAATAATTCTTGATAAAGATCCGATAGAAGTTAGCAAAGCCATGAAAACATTGTACGTCTCTAACCATCTTTGGAACTTCCCGGGACACAATTGCTTCTACCTTCTTCAGATCCATCTTTAAGCCTTCTGTAGTTGCAACAAATCCTAAAAACTCCATCTCAATTTGGTAAAATAAGCACTTCTCCAACTTGGCGTAGAGTCCTCGCTCACGTAGTTTTTCAAGTACCAAACAAATGTGCTCTTTTTCATTCTCAGAAAATATCAAGATATCATCCAAATAGATGACAACAAAATCATCTAGATATTCTCAAAAAATATTGTTCATCATGTATTGAAAAACTGCCGGAGTATTGGTAAGACCAAATGGCATGACATTATATTCAAAATAATCATACCTTGTACGAAAAGCTGTCTTCCATTCATCTCTTTCTTTGATTCGCACAAGGTTGTAAGCTCCCCTTAGATCAATCTTTATAAAGATCTTTGCACGTCCAAGTTGTTCCAAAAGACTAGAGATCAAAGGTAATAGATAGCGATTCTTCTTTGTCACCTTGTTGAGACCTCGATAGTCCACGCACATCCGTAGTGAGCCATCTTTCTTCTTCACAAATAAGATTGGTGCCCCAATTGGCAATTTTGAATGACAATGAAATTCTTGGCTAGGTTCTTGTCAATGTATTTCCGCAATTTAGCCAACTCCGTCTGCAATAGGTTGTAGATTAGGCCAAAAGGTAGTTGTGTTCCTTCTTGTAATTCTATAGCACTATCATATGGTCGATGTTTTGATAGCATGTCAGCATTCTTCTTTTGGAACATGTTTTGAAAATCCTTGTATTGTTCCGGTATACGTGCTGTTGAAATCTGCTCTCCACTAGTTGGAGTCGCATAAATGACCAATGGTGTGCCTTCCTTGCACGATCTTACAAACGTTCTTGCTCCAATGAACAAGGATTTTTTGATTTGGGGTCTTCTTTGAAACTTGTCCTCAGGTTGTTCTATAGGAAATGTTATCCTTCGCAACCTCCAATCTATGGATGGATTATATTTTTTCAACCAAGAAAGATCAAGAATAATAGGATTTGACGGGGTGCTAATAATGTTGAAAATAATATAACTACTGTGGTCTTTAAACATCATTTCTATAGGTTTTGATTCATAGGTGACACTACCAGATAATAAAGGTCGTCCATCTATTATCGATATAATTACGCTGTAATGATTTGTATATTATCTAAAGCATTGGTCTTGGAGACGTTGAAATAGGCGTTTATTGCACTTCACAGCTTGGCTAATGGCTTCATTAAGTGTTTGTGGATCAGAAACAGATAAAAACAAATCTTTCACATTGTCCCTTAGATTCCAATATTCTTCATCCTAGTTGGTGTCGCATGCTAATTGCCTGAAATCCGATGCATAGACTAATGCAGAGCGAGTCCCTTGTTGTAGCGATCAAATTTTTGTTGTAGCCCACCGAGCCTTGTCATGCTCCCAAATGCTTCCGCAAATGCCTCCAAAAAAGTCTCAAAGTTGTTCAAAATTGATGATCTTTTTTCAAATAGAGGAGCAAACCTCAATAGAGCTTGTCCCGTAAGCAAAGTTCCAACCAATCCAACGTATGGATTCCTCCCAGCTTCTTGGACAACGTTTGGTTTGTAGAGCTGTTATTAATCTCAAAACTTGGAGCGTGTGGCATTAAACTTGTCTGAAAGGCTAATTCGAGGCTCCTTTCGTTGTGGAAACAATAATTCTCGTTAAACCACATGTAGAGCTGCTTCTTCTGGTGCGGAGCTCGAAGCTAATGAAGCCCAGATTGTGCTATTTTGGATGCTTCATTATCATGAAGTCTTGCAAAGATTCCTTCCATCACCGTAGTTCTCTGTGATAACGTAACAAGAGCATTCATAATGGCGTCTATCTTGGACTCCAAACTTTCACTCATATTAATGTCTTGACCTTCAACCATTCTAAAAAAAAGGAAGTAATCGTTTCTACAAAGAAGAAATATTGGTTTAGAAGAGAGTACTCCGCAACTTCTAAAATGCCTTAATACCTTCAAGAAGAGAGATAATCCACTCTCTCCAAGATGAATAAGACTTCAATATTATAAAGATATCAATTTAGAGGAGGGTAATCCGCAACCTCTAAAACACTAGTGTACCTTCAAGAAGAAGGGTAATCCACACTCCAACAAGAAGGAACTAGCTCTGATATCTAATATGAGAGTAGTCTCGAGAAACTGTCACGGACACAAAATATAGACTTGAAGTCTAAACAAGAAGTTCAAGAAGAATTGGCAGGAACTGGATTAATCAGATGACTACAAAAACAACACTAGAGAGGTGAGTTAGAGCTCCAAGAGATGTATTGTCGAGATTGAAGAACTCTTCAGCCTCGATTCTAATATATATTCCTATCTAGGAAGCTTCTTAAGTAGCTTCCACCAACTAGGGAGCTTCTCAAGCAACTTCCACCAACTATGAAGCTTCTCAAGCAACTTCCACTAATTAGAAAGCTTCTCAAGCAGCTTCCACCAACTAAGGAGCTTCTCAAGCAACTTCTACTAACTAAAAAGCTTCTCAAGCAATTTCTACCAACTAGAAAGATGTTAGAAGGCTTTGGAAGATTCTAGAGAGTTTTAAGAACCTTTTAAAATATTCTAGAAGGTTCTGATAAGTATGTCTTTGACAATACCATTGTATACTTGGATAATCTGGGATGTTTCATTGGAACGCAAGTTAATGGATTGGCACACAGATTCCTCATCAACCTTTGGTTTGATTTGCCTCTCTTGCTCTGAATCTTTCATATGATCTGATAAATTAGAACTATCCAATTTTGGTTCTAATGTACTGATTTCATTTATCGCACAATTATTCATCCAGTCCACAATGATATCGTCAGAATTTGCTACATCCTCCTAATACAATAAATATTCCCTGGGTCCTCCATATTGGTATAACACGCCTTGCTTTTACATGTGAATTGGGCTCTTACCAATTTGCATTGTATTCTTAATTTCATCATATTCTGCCTCAGATTGGCCCTCATCATCAGATGTTGCTTTTGAACCCATAATTTGAGACTCTCCATGATATTAAAGTGGATACATTTATAAAACGATCTTATTTCTATCCTTCCCAATAGTTAACGTTCCTTTGCCCCAACCGTTCTTAGCTTTGGCTTGATATAGCCATGGCCGATCCAATAAAATTGGATATGATAAAATAGAACTCTGTAATCAAAAAATAATTTAATCAATTTCATACGTGATTCCAGCAATTACAATGTCAATACTGCATAAGATACCCATTGGTTTCACTCTACTATCATCTGCTATTCTCAATACCAATGTCGTGGATAATAATTATTTTAAATCCAACTCCTCTATTGTATCAGCGTTCATTAAGTTCACACTAGAGCCACCATCCACTTGAACTCCAAGAATGAGAATACCATCAATTGATACATCAATAGTTGGTGCTCCCGGATCGGGATTCAAACTAACCTCATTAATTTATTAATTACAAATTCTATGTTGTATTAACAAAGAATTGAATATAAAATGATATTTTGGCATAATTGCTAATAATTGCTTCATTGTAATAGAAGTTTTAATTTCATCCAAATCTTTTATAATATCATATGGTTTCATATTGGCAATGATTTCCAAGGCCCTCTTTCGTTTTATTGGTTTCAATTTAATCCCTTGAGATAATTTTCTTATGGAGTTTGGAATTAGAACTGCTGAATGGACTTTGTCAGAATTCTTGTCCATGAGAGGATCTTTTAATGGATAATATGGCTCCTGAAAGTTTGCAAATATTGGTACTCGTTTAGGTTGAATCAATATCTTGGAGCTAGGGACATCCTCAAGTTGCACAGATAAATTGGATCCCAACATTGATAATATCTTCAGTATTAGTGTTGGATTTAGAGTACCATCCAATGAATTAAATTGGTCTGCTACAATTGGTGTTCTCAATTTTTGAATTGGATCTTTTTCTTTTTGCTGGGCTTAATTAAGTACTACATAGACGCATTCCATTTGATTTATTGAAAAATCTTATGGAACTTGAATATTGTCTTCTATCTTACTTTGTAGCTGGATATATTGATCTCGATTATTAACATTAAACGGAGCATTGCACTACTAATAAGTGTGTCCAGATTTCTTACAATTTCCTTATACTAGAGCATAATCATCACTGGCTCTTGGATTGGAACATTCACTAGCATAATGTCTTATCTACCTGCAACGATAACATCAAAGGGGTCTTCTTCCACCTCCATCAAAAATATTGGGTGTTTCGATTGGTATATATCGATTAGGCTTGTTTCAAGTTGGATAGATAAAAGATTCCAACTGACCAGTTGGTACTGTAGGATTTGAAATTGGATTTTGAATGGGTGGATATCGGGAGTGTCTTTGCTTATTTTGCATAAAATCTTGAGAATTGGGGTCACCTTCTTGTTTATATTTAGAATTTAAAAATTAAAAAAAATTCTATTTTTTTAGTTGGACGATTCCCGTTCTAACCAAACCTATTTCCTATTTGAACTTCATTAATATCCCATGAAGTTGAATCATAGTCTGATTACCAAACTGTTGTTATTTTTTTAAATTCCAATAATTGGTGATTATATGCTTATCCCCACAAAATATACATTGCCCAGCCATTTGGGCTAGTGAAGAACATTCCGTTATCAAATGGCCTTGTCCTTTACAATTACTGCACCAAATATTGGATCACATTTTAGTCGATTTATATCTCTTTTCCTCATCCTTGCTAGATTAACAGCCAATTCGTCCATCTTCTTTGTCAAAGTTAACAACAAAGTCTCATTTGGATCCTTACTTATGACAATAATATGTAATACTATGATATTTCAAAAAAACACAGCATATAATTATTCCATATTCTAAACACAAGAATACTCTAAAATTGACTATCACTCCCAGTAACTCATTGCACATAATTCAGACTCTACGAACTTCTTCTCATCGGTCACCCTCGATTCAATACTCAATGTATTATAATTTTTTCATATTTATACTCATTCTTCACAAAACATCTCCAATTCTCCACTTCTAATTTTCCACTTATATTTCTCTACTGATATTTCAGCATACCAATACACCCTCAATCTTTCATTATAAATCAATTCTTTCCTTCATTACAGAATTGCACTTTATAATATTCAAAACCTATCTATTATCCTTCTCCTACAAAACAAACAACAAGATGTAGCATCAAGCTTACCTCGGCTCAGCACTATCACAATCTGGCCCCAATTCCTCTATATCTAATCAATTTATACTTATTTCGACAATGTTAACTGCTACACAACTGATGATAACTACTTTTTCTAACTACCTCATCCATTCTGCCTTCTAAATTGGCCATTCATCGATTTACTGCCTATTCTTAATCCTACAAATTATGTATCATAAATCATAAAATTCCTACCCATTCTACACATGATTAAATTAATTTTTATAGATATTTTATATTTAGTTCAACTCTTTTATTCCCTTAAAATATAAGCATAAAATAATTAACTTGATTAATAAGATTTAAAATACATATATTGCATTTGGTAGATGTTGAGGATGTATTCATTTTTTTATGGATATAATCCACTTTAGTATCTACTTATTATTGTTGTATTCTAATTGTATGCATATGTGATATTCTTTGTTATTATTCATTTCAAACATCCAATTGTATTCAACCATGTCCACTCTAAATTAGTTTTTATTTGAAGTAGATATTAAGATGTATGTCCTTCTTATGATTGTTTTTCTATTCCATGTATATTATTATTATTGATGACTACTATCTACATTCACAAGATAATGTTGTCAATTTCTCCTATTGTCTTTTGAAGTAATGTTATTAGTTTTGCATTGTTATTATTCATAGTAATATTTGGATATAATCTTGTTTGTTTTTTTAATTAAATGTCTCTTTGTTGTATAATCTTTTTTAATCTTGGTATTAAATTGACTATTCTTTGGATCTTATACAATTCTTTTATATCATAAAGTTGGTTGATGTATTATTTTATTCTTAAGAACTTTTGTGTATACTAATCCTTCTTACATATTATAAATTTTGGTTTATTTTTTTAATTAATAAAAATAAACTTATTTAGATTTATAGAGTTTTAATCTTCATTTATATTATCACTATTATTTTATATTCTTTATACATATGTTAGAAATTACTTATTTACTAAATCTAATATCTTTAATCCTATAGTTTGTATAAAGACAATACTTACATCTTAATGTAAATGAGGATGATCCTTTCTATTATTGTAATAGAATTAAAAATAAAAAATAAAGACTTTTGCCATTTTTCTTGTATCAACAACTATGTAAAATTTGGAATCAATTTTATCAAATTTGCTTTTATTTTTACTAAATGTGCTAATATTTCTTGATATGGATTAATCTATAATTTAAATTCATTTGAAAGATTTCTTGGATTAATTGATGTAAAGATTTTAGTTTAATTATATTGTAGATATAATATAGGAATTGAAATATAAGATCTATTCTTATATTATGAATGTTCTTATAAAGAATCTGTATAGAATAAGCAATTGTAATTTTTTTATTTTTAGAATTATTTATAATTTTTAAGATTTTAATTTTAAAATATCTTATTCCAAGTAATTTCTATATTTTGTATTCTTTATACATATGTTAGAAATTTCTATATTTGAGTAGTAAATCCTAAATCTCTAAAACCCCTCTTGCTACTGTAATTTTAACCTATATTGTCCACGTTTTCCACACCACAACATGCAAATTATTCCATTTGCTAAGTGAAAGTAAAGTGAAACCAGAATCTTAGGATCTATACAGCCAATCTATTGTGAAATCAGAGATCCAGGGGATCCTAGTTGGAGTACACTCTCTACAAAATTTTGTATGTGTACAAAATTCCATCCTCCATCATAATTCATCCCCCATCATTAATTATCACTAAAGAGATTGGCAGACACCCAGGCCTTTGCACTGTGTGGACCAAGAGAGCTTTGCAGCTGGGACAAAATTAGTTGTGTGATGGGTCCTACCACTATGCCTAATGGCATGCCCATTTAGTGGGGCACAAATGAAGATGCTGTAAATGTGTGTTTGTGTGTTGATGCAGAGGCACCCCTACAGAAAATCCACATATAGGCAAGCAGAATGGAGGATTTCAAAAGGCCTAATTATGGTAGGTAAGTAAAGATAGGAAGAAGGGCTTCATACCCTTTCCAATATGTCTGGGAAGGCACTGGGGAGATGCTTCCTCTGGCCCTTTCAATGAGGTAGGCATTGCCAATGAGGAGAAAAAACCACATGGCACCTCCCTAACTTGGGCTAGGCTGAGACTGAAAGAGAGATCAACCTGCACTCTGGAATCCTGGGGATCAGCTGCTGGCTTACAGGGTGTACTGTCTGAAACATTACATCACCCTGCGCCTCTCCTCCTCCCTTCATTGCTCTTACTCTCTTTGCTCTCTCCCTTAACATGATCCCTGGCACCATCACAACAGTGATTTGCTCTTCCCTCTCTTACTCTCTCTCTCTTTTGCAGCATGATTTCCCTGACACCAGACAATTCCTCTGCAACTCATGCGGCACAATCATCTGGTCATGAAATATTTATATGTACACCTTCTGTAGAGGAAACAGTGTGAATCACACATAAAGACACACACACATGCTCTACAGTGCCTGACATACCATCCACTCTCTACCTATATCATTACATTAGCATACTTACTATACTTAGGGGTTTGGCCACTCCCTCCACCTATTTCTGCCTCTGCCCTGGACAGCCTTGTTATGTTGAAAATGATTGGGCTCTCCCCTCCTCTTACTCTGATTGTAAGGATGAGATGCTCCCCTACATAGCCTATTTAACTTCTTTATTTAAAAGACAAAATATCAAGGCAGCCTGTGTAACCCATAACAAAGGAAGGCAGCATGAGGAGGGCATTCAGTTTGTCTAGTGCTCAACATGGTGTACCAGTGCCCCCAAATGGGACTCAGAATCTACAGATATTTCCGCTTCAAGATGAGAAAAGTAAATAAGGCACCCAAAGTGATATACAAGATGTAAAACAGAGAGTTCACATTGAACCTGCAGAGCATGGTTGACTGGCATTTACACTAGACCATGGGCCAATTCTTAGTGTGACAAGTGATCCAGGCAACACTATTTCTGTGTGTAGAACTGAGGAGTGTTTCACAATTCTCTGTTGTTTCATACTCTCTCTATAAACTTGTATTTAGCCCCCAGAGGGGCCACCATTTTGGAGCACCTCAAGCCTGTTTTAATGCAGCATCTATGTAAGGAACTGCCAGTAAGCAACACAACATGGGAAGGTTCTGGGCACAAGAAGGTACTAAGGGGGTCTGTATATGTAAAAATCCACTTTGAAAGGCTACAGAACCAAGCCTTGCAAAGGTTCCTTGCTTGGCAAAGAAGAATTGTTTTTGGAAGCTTTGATTTTTTGGAGATAGCATAAGTGAGAAGAGGCTATGAAATGAATCAACCCATTGTAATAGTTGCAATTTTTAATTTTACAATTCATTTTTTGGCTCTAATAATTATATTTTTAAAAAATATTATATTTTTATTTGAAAATGGTTTCTAATAGTTATTTTAGCAATTTTAGCAAAAAAAAAAAAAAAAAAAAAAAAAAAACATTCCACTCATCTTTTCTTTTTAGAATTTTTGAACTAATTTTTCTAAAGCCAACTAAACAATGATTCTCAATTTTAACGAATAAAAAGATTTTAAAAGTGTGTCCTTTCACTTTATCCCCTAGATGTAAAGATCCTTGAATGATCCATGTCAAGATTCAAGATTTTCATTACTATTCCTCAAATGGTATAGGAAATGATTGGGAAAATAAATAAGTGTAAAAAGGTAACAAAGGTACTACAAATATCCCCAAACAACCTTTTCCTTTTACTGAACATGTATTGCTTTAAGAAGGGATGCTGGACACGATGGAAAATTGTAAGCAGCTGAACAGAACAAATCTTAAGGGAATGAAAAAACAGCTTCATATCATGGTAGCTCTGGGAGTACATGTAACTATTCTGCCATTGACAATTTGGGCCGCCATTGGAGAAAATGTACTGGAATATCATGGCTAAAGGTAATGCCCCTTCTCTTCCCCAAAAATCCCACAAAATAACATCATATTTTTTTAATTAAAAAACAATGAAAATAACTGAATGATGGAGATGAATAGTGTCCTGCATATACTATGATTCAAGAATATAACAAAGTTATAGTTTATTTTTTAGAGGACAGTGATTTGGCCACGCAAGTGGGTACCTTAACCTCCATCTATGTTTTGCAAGTATTATTCAAGTTAAGACAAGCTGGAAAAGAACCTCCAGCTAAGGCATGCCATGTCATACACCCACCCACTGAGAGGAGATTGTCACAAACACAAGGAGGTTCATAGCACCTCATTCTCTCTCTCCATATCTATCAATATATCTAAATATATACACGTGTATATTCACATGCCTGCAAATGTGTATATTCACATTCCTATGTGTGT
This sequence comes from Physcomitrellopsis africana, assembly GCA_036785485.1. Lineage (NCBI taxonomy): Eukaryota > Viridiplantae > Streptophyta > Bryopsida > Funariales > Funariaceae > Physcomitrellopsis > Physcomitrellopsis africana. The sequence goes on from JAWRVF010000898.1 coordinate 95,690, forward strand.
GCAGAGGAACTAATAGACTGAAGCTAGAATATCTCCATTTTATTCATGCTGCAATTATCACCAAATTCCTTGACACAGAATCCTGCTTGTGACCTCATGGGTGCAATATTCATTATATTTCAGAGAGGGACAATTTTAAAGAATGGCTGAAAGATAGAGACTGTAGGAGTGGAAAGGACAGAGCACAAGAGGAAGGATGTTTCCCATGATCTCAGGTGGCCTCAGCTTCTGTTGGCTTCTGTGATCAGGGGAGCCCAGCATAAATGGAGTTTTTAGTTTAGTTATAAGGATAGACATGGCTCATTCATCCAAGGAAGAGATGATTCCCATGGCTCCCTCCCTGTCTGTCTAGGCCTTGCCTTAATTCACATGCATGGGATGTGATAAGGGGAATCCACCTATATCCACCCAGCTGTGCCTTAAAGTCAATGCCATACTGTAAAGTCTGTAGGCTCAATGTCAAACCAATATTGGGTTCTGTAGTGTCCCAATAATTTCATGTTGAAAAGTTGTAATTGTATTCAAGAATACAATTTTTTGGGTTAGTGTTAATGCAATAATATCCAGTTTAGCAAGTATTGTACAAGAGTTATACTTTCTCAGCTTTTCAGAGTATTTTAGGAATATGCACATTAACATTCTATAAATTATTATTTAAGTGATACATATTCTGTATTTTGATTTCCTGTTAAATTCATTTCTACTATTGATATAATCCATATATGTAAATGAAAAATAAATGAAAAAATGAAAAATAAAAATAGATATAGTTATATCTTATACCCAAAACTTTAAATTTCCATCATTTATTTTAAAAATAAATGTTTTTCCTCCAGAATATAAGGATGTCATAATATTTTGTATATACGCGTGCATGACATGTGTCCTTCTTGATCCAACCCTTATATATATATATATATATATATTATAATTTTTTCTCATCATCACTCTACTAATATTGAAAAGAAAGTTCAATTAATCATCATGATCCTAACTGAAAATAACCAATGAGTGGGTAAGAGGGTCAAATATTTTCCCCCAATACCACTCTATTTAAATTTGCCCTGAAATATTCATGTTGTTGCAATAGAAACATCCTTTTTTTGTAATGTTAAAAATTGGAAATTTTTGTGATTTGTGCAGCAGCAGTCATGTGTATGCCCTTTTATAAACAAGTAAATAAAAAAACATAAGCTGTAGCAGAGGGCACTTTGTCTGCCATTGCAAATGGTCCAAAATCATAACTCCAAATCAAATGAGAATTGGGAATCATCACACATGTGCATTTTGGATAGAGCTCCAGGTTGTACAATTAGCCAGACTAGATGCCATTTCAGATTCTTTGTGTTTCAAACCCCAAAGGTCATGGTATTAATTTTCTTTCAAGTATTGATTGGTTGATTTCAAGGCAATTTTTTCTTCTTTTGACACAGCCTGGGTATACCTGATGCATTGATTAGTGTGTGTTAAGTAAAAGGCATTCAAGGGTCAAAAACCCAATCATATGGGCAGTAAATCAAGCCCGTCCTCTAGTGGTCATCTACATATTTCTATGAGTTAGTATTAGTTCTATCATCTACAATATTATTGCAGTGCGGAAATTTTGAATTTTCCACAATTTTTTTCAACTGTTTAGCTTTCATAGCTTGAGGACATTCCCAAAAAATGTGCATCATTATTTTTGGAAGGTTTAAATTACAAGTTTGATAGACAAAGAGATATCTTTGCTTGCTTGTGCTCTTTATATGTTGATTTGAAACTAAGGGATCATTTTGGTCTATACTCTGCTTAAATATGTTGATTTGAAACTAAGGGATCATTTTGGTCTACACTCTGCTTAAATATAGTTATGTCTTGGATCTCCCATTCCATTTGTAGTTGAGGCATTATCGTGTGACGTGATCTTCTATTTGGGAATACACTAGGTATTTGGTTGTGGAGAATTTATTTGAAACTTATTGGCAATACTCCAATAAGTGATTTGTCTTTAATAAAAAGGACAAATAATACAATGATATTACAAAAGAAAAATTATATTGGTAAATCCTTTTGTATTTAAGTAGGTTTGTATAAAAGGGCTCAAATTGCTACAAAAACCCTTTAAAACCTTATTCATTGAGAAGGACTTATTTTTTTTGAATTTTAGAGTTCAATAATTCTTGATCTAGTCATTTAATTTCTATAAAATTTTCTCCAAAGTATAGGTAATACTCTTGAGTTTCATCACAAAATAGAATCAACTATAAATTTGCTTCTAATTGTCTGATATCTTAAAAATCCTAGTAGGTGCTTCAAACCCTAGCTCAGAGACATCTGAGCACTATTTTTTCAATATCTCACAAATCCAAAATTCTAATACCACAAAATTTTTGCATATAATATTTTAACACAAATATATACACTTTTAAAAATTTTGAGCCAAAAATTTATCAAATTGCCTAAGATATAATTCAAAACATAACCACTAATTAAGAGGGGTCACTTATTGCCCTTAGCTTATAAGCACTAACTTCAACTCCCAATATTTCTTTCATTCTAGCTTAGATTTTATTAAGCTGTACATAAAAAGTATAGTCAAGAAAGTGCTCTTTCCAATCCTAGTTGCTAAACCTCTATTGCTTTCTGTATATACAAGTTATGTCCAAAAGAGTGATGATAGCTACAATTTCAATACCTTAACTTTGAGTGCCTATATCTCTTTCATAAGAAGTCCAAATCATACAAAATTTATACCAAAACCATATCCGAAAATCCAATCTTCTTGACCCTAGCCTTTGATGTTCAATTCCTCTTGAAAAACAAACCCTAATGTCTAATAAGCCCTCAAGCAGCCTCCTTGAAGTCCATTGGGCATGATTTTTGGCCAATAGGAATAGAGACTTCTATCATCTATCTCTATTCATCCACATAGATGGCCTAACTACTCCCTTTCATATTAAAAATCTCTTTCTAATCCTTTATCTTATAAGATTTATATAATATGTGTTCTAAATACCAAATAAAAGAAATAAGCAAGATCTCAAGAATCACCAATGTCTAACAAAGGTGACTCAAGATATATAAAAGCTATTATCAATATAAATCAACTTTAAAATCACTATTAAAAAAAAAAAAAAATGAATGTATAAATCTCATTAATAGTCCTATTAAATGGATTCCTTCTAAATTAACAACCTAATCATATCTTGTAGCTAATAAAATATACTAATATGGCTCTCACTTAGTTGTGTGATAAATTGTATATTAAATATATATGTACAATATTTTCACATGGTAGCCAAACCACAACACAACTGTGTAAAGTCCATTTACAGTTTAACCACCATTTGTTAAGAGATTTGACATAAGTTAACATTAACATGTGCCTTAAAAGATTTGGAGGTTGGAATTACTTAAGTGAAAGACTCTAATGATCCATTTGGTTAAAAGAGCCATTAGGGATTTTCTTCTAAATCCACTATTCCAAGTTCTCTTTCCTTGATTGATTTGTAAGAAATATTCTATACAACCTTATCTCTTGTGAGGCCTTGTATGTTGTATTATAAAAATTTTCTTATAAGTGAACGCATTTTTTTAATGGCTTATTGGAAGCCACTCCATATAAGAGTAAAGTAATAGGTAGAAGAATGGATTACATTGTTAACAATTATAACCCTTCTAATTATATTGAATTTTATAAAATACCAGAAGTCTAATTTTTTATTGATTCTATTTAATAAAAATTAATAATTTTTTTTAATTGTTATAAAAAGAACATATATAGTGCTTAATTATTTAAAAATATTATTCTTACTTATCTAAGTTCAATCAAAGTTATTAGCCTATATTAGTTCAGGAATTGAAATGTATTGCTAATAGGCAGAGGATTTAGATAAATTTATATTTAAGCCAAAAGCATAGCTAAAATTTTAATAAGTGTATATTATTTAAATAGCTTATTTTTTTAATATCTTTTAGGATGAAGATAGAGTCATCATCGTATTGATTGAGAGTAATTTGAGACTCACCATCAAAAAGAAAAATACCTTAAATTCTTCTTGATTTGATATTATCTTGTATTATAAAGTTAAAAAAATTTCCAATTATAAAAAAAGGATATAGAGCAAGAGAACATCTTTATCTTATACTTCTAAAAAATAGAAAGCTTTTACTTAAATTCTATTGATATAAATTGAGGCTCTTATATTTTTAAATAAAAGATTGGTCATATTAATAAAGTCTTAATTGAAACCTATTTTTTCCATGGCTAAGAACAATAAAGGCCAAAAAAATTTATCAAAGGCTTTAAAAAAGTCTAGTATGAGTAGGAATGGTTGTTGATTTTTTTAGTCTAATAAATTATTTCTTGGATAATCAAGATATTAATCAAAATATATCTTAGAGACAAAATAATAGATTGGGCAAGATGAATAATCTCTATAAAGATTGTTTAGAGTCTTTTTTGTAAGGCCTTAGTATAAATCTTATAAGATGTATTGATGAGAGTGATGGATCTCTAATTAGTGAAAAATTATTGGTCTATACTATTGGAAATTAACACTATTGTCTCTCTTACTATGCTATGAAAGAAATGATCTTGTAATTTAATTTTGTTAATCATACATATATACTCTTTATCTAAAATTCCAAAATTATCTAAAATTCCAAAATTATTTAAAGAATTCCACTCATATGTCATATTTTTTTTATAGAATCTTCGAGTTCCTCTTTTAAAATTACATAAGAAAGGCCCTCATTCATTTGAGAAGAGACCTTTGATTGGACTTTATCTAGGATATTGAATAAAATGTTTCTTTTTTCTATTGCATGTTTTAAGGGTTAGAATAGGGATTCACATAGTAATCATGACATGCCCCTTCTATTTGGCTTTGACCTTGAGTCTTGAGACCTTGGCTATTAACAATCTCTACTATCTTCGGCCTTATATATATTTTTTTAATTGCCTTGAAAGAATTCCTTAGAGCACCTATTACCCACATTTTTCCATCTAGTGCAAGATTTAATCTTCATACTTCTTATTTCTAGTCTTCTAATTCCTCTAGATTTTATTGAGCTAATTTCAAAAATTGTTGGATTAAAAAATCTTAAGGATTGTGTTGCAAACTACATTTGGCTTGCACTAATTTTTCTTTGCATGCTTCTTCCTTCTTTGATCTCAAATAAACTTGGTCTTTGCAAAATATTTTGTAGAACCTTATGAATTGTCTAACTTTGTTTTAAAAAGTGCCATTATTTTATTCTAAAGTCCATATTTTTTCCACTTATTCTTGAACTCTTGGATCCTTGAGGTAATAAGTGTTGAATTTGAAGCTTGATTTTTAGGGGATGTGTATGGCTAAGTTAAAGAAAAAACTCTATAGGAAGATGGTCTAAAAGAGCTGCATCTGCTCTAATTCTACACTGGATAATGTTGCTTGAAGAAAAGAAGATTTCAAGGCAATCTTTAAAATTGAAAAATATGTCTGTTATATATACATATAAATATTTTGTATATTATCATGAAATCTTCTCCTTTCACACTGCTCTCAAAATCAGCATCTCAGTGACAAACTCAAGAATCTTAATTTGGTTATTTATACATAATTTCAGGGCCCAGCTTCTAGGTTGCAACATATTAATGGGTTAGATTGCTTATGCATTCATAGAAATCCATCAAATTCTTTTGCTCACTGTCATGATTTGGAATATGCAGTATCTGGGTTTTTAAGGATTGCATTCCTGACCAGCATGGAACTCCCCCATTGCTGATTAAACCCAGAAGCTACAGCTCCAGCTCCATTGTGACATGTGGGGGACATGTACCCTATGGAGTTTCTCCTTGTGATTACCATTTTATTTTTAGCAAGCTCAGGGTCATGACCATGGATGAGAATGAGAGACTCATCCAGTCATGGGCTATTTTCCTATGATTGGCTTTAGGCAATTTCCATTACCATCCAAAATTCCTCAATGTGATTTCCCTGTGTGATCTGGAGATTCCAGTAGCTTGGGGACAATTTCAGCCCATTTTTCAGCATGTTCCCATGTCAGACCCCCTCATTTTATTTTCAGACTCCTAAAGAGTATTGCATCAGGGTCCATTTCTGTTTTTATAGCAATTCGGATTGTTGATCAAGCATGGAGTGGAGAGTATAAAGCAGGTACTGAAGGGGACACTGTACCATACTCCTCTGCAACCCAAAGGCACAGGTGCCAGTTGGTTGTTAACATTTGGGGGGGGGGGGGGGGGGGGGCTTGCTTAGCAACATGGCATATAGTATTTTGACTCACTAAACAAAGTGCCTGTGGCACCACAGAGCCCCATCCACATGGCCCATCAATGTCTTGGAAGTTAGAGCTCAATCAAGGACATCACATTGCACTGCATTAGCTTAAGCTCATAAAGGTGTTTAAAGGCTTCCATCCTTACAAAGGTGTGTGCTTTGCAGTACTCAAAGGAGGGGACCATACCACAACAAATGTTCTACTCCAGGTTTAGTACTGGAAGATGCTGGCCCAGCAAACAAAAACCCAGTGACCAAACCCAACTGATGTTTTCCTCATGAACTCAGCTCACAAACACTTGTCACATTCATGGTTTTGAAATGTAAATGGTATGGGTCTTAAATATTTATAATTTATTATTTTTATTATTCTTAGTTTTGGCTGCCTTACAGTGCTGCAGGGTGCTTACACAAGTTGATGAACTATTAGTATTTGACTGGGTAATATGAGGGGAGATATTAGGTCTACACCAAAAGCTTTTTAGGCTTTTATAGACCCAGAACCTGTAGAGTCAAGCTCATGCATGATTTTGCACAAGTGGTAGAATAAATACTGCAAAAATGAAGAGAATCTGAACAGGAAAGGAAATAAAATAATGGTGTAGTAGAGTGCGGTAGGGTGCAAGAGAGGAGAAGGAGCAGGGGGAGACGGAGGCTACGTGGAGGGAGGCGTCGTCATAGCTTGGCAGTTGCCGTGAGAGAGAAAGGGGAGGTCAAAGAGGGGCCGGGTGCCCGGGGCAGCACGAAGGCGGGGTGGGGCGGGCGGGCAGAGGCAGGCAGGTAGGGCGGGGATGAGGATTGGGACGGGGTTAAGGATATTCACGCGAGCATAGCATAATGCGGCGAAGTATGCGGCAAATCCTTTTCTCATCCCAGACAAAATGAGATGCAGCACATTCACCCACGCGACGAGACATCGGAAGTATAGCCAAGGCGGCTTTCGATGCCGTGACCACCGCGAGGCTCTAGTCAACCGGCTGCCTAGCCAACCCACCTCCCAATGCACGCTTAAACAAGGAAAACATGAGTAAACGGATCTAAATTAAGCTACCCGTTCTGCCCTGCCGGTTTCATTGGTGTATTAAAGCACGGCAGCCGCTGTTGCTCTGTACTTCATGAGCTGAGTCTACCCGCTCTCGCCGTGATCCTTTCCGTTGGGTTGCTTCGCTTCTTTTGTTCATGGGGCTGCATTAAAGGACCCACTCTCGGCTGTTTATTTTCATTGTGGTTTAAGGCGGGGTGTCCTCAATGCGTTCCCTCTGCTAGACCTGGCTTTTTGTTTGTCTGGGTGCTCCGAGGAATCATCGGTAGTGGCATCCGTGAGTTTTCACGATGGGGGAGAAACTAGCGACCAAATTGGCAGGCCTCGAGGCCCTCAACAACGAGACAGTCGATTTGGTGAGATTTATCGGCTGCTCACTGCAATTCTAATTTCTTTCTAGGGAGTTTGCTGCTGTTTGCTGCTCGCTGATCCATCGAATAAATGGGACATTCTGGGTGCAAGGGGAAGGATGCCGTGTCTTTTTTTTTTTTGTTGTTTTTAGTTGAGTTGCTGCGTGGTGATCACAGTTACTTGTATTTCCGGAATGCGTCTCTGATGGACAGTGTTAGTAGTTGATGTGGTGGACACGAGTAAGGGGTTTAGACATCAATTAATTGCCGCTCCGAAAGGACCTTGTGATTGGGGGTGGTATCGCAGAAGATTCCAGCATTTTCTTTTCTTCCTTTTGTAGCGCTTGTTTGGTTTGCAAGGTTTCTGAAGTTTAGACTTTGTTGTGCTGGGATGGATCGTGCTGCGCCTTTGCAAGTTGACGCATTAGCATAGATGTAGCTTCCGACTGTGGTTATGAAGCTAAGTTTTGTGGAATTCATACTGATGTTGTGGAAATTATGTAGGAAATCTATTGCGCATGAGACTTGACAATCCTTCTTCTCAGACGGCCTTCAGTCCAATTCTGAGAGTAGTGTTGGACGGCAGCCAGGGGTTAAACCTTTTGTCTTGTCGTGTGTTTACAAGCCGTGTAGTCCTATCCGGGAATTCTTTTCACCAGCGATGCTAAAGATGTGGTCTTTGGAAATATAGCGATCGATACCTGATGGTTGCAGTGATCAGTGAAAATAGTTTACAGCCTTGTGAATTGTTCAACAAGATCATGTATAGCAATTCTTCTCCGTGGTTGTTGGTGCAAATTGCTGACTGTATGTCTGAGTGTGTCCTTACTGAAGTCATATTTGTTGTTTATGGTTGCTGATCTTCGTCGTTGGAATGAATCCAGGAACACATCCCTGTCGATGAGGTCTTCCAGCACCTGCGCTGCACTGAAGAAGGGCTGTCAAATGAGGAGGCTGAAGCGAGGCTTCAGATCTTCGGCTTCAACAAGTTGGAGGAGAAATCGGTATAATTCACCTTACCTGGTTGAACCCAAGCTCTTTCATATCCCACAAATGTTTTTCCAGGAGGCCAATTTTCAGTTATCCCAGTTTACGCTTTTTCTCGTGTGCTAACGCTGGTGTTTCTCAAACTTGTAGGAGAGCAAATTTCTCAAATTCTTGGGGTTTATGTGGAACCCATTGTCATGGGTCATGGAGGCTGCTGCAATTATGGCCATCGCTCTTGCTAACGGAGGGGTAAGATACTTAGAAGCAGTCGCGCCAAGCTTTTGATTCAAACCAGTGTTGTGAATCCAGTAGCTTCCAGTCTGCAAATTGCTGGGGTACCACATTGCAGTGATACTGACAATCACAATCGGGGTAATTTGCAGGGAAGACCTCCGGATTGGCAAGATTTCATTGGAATTATCTGTTTGCTGATCATCAACTCGACCATCAGTTTTGTTGAGGAAAACAGTGCGGGTAACGCAGCTGCTGCTCTCATGGCACGACTAGCTCCAAAGACTAAGGTAACGTGTCTTTACAACCTTTTCCTCCAGAGGTAAATTATATGCCATACATGGCACTATGGTTTCGCAAGGGTGGCGTAATGCTGACCTGTGAACGTGTGGAATTTCCCATGTTAGGTGCTGCGCGATGGTCAATGGGGTGAGCGTGATGCAATGATTTTGGTGCCTGGGGATATTATTAGCATCAAGCTTGGGGACATCATTCCTGCTGATGCACGTCTCCTTGAAGGAGATCCTTTAAAAATTGACCAGGTATATATGGATATATCTCAGGCTGTTATTCAGTTCGACTTGCTTCTTTTGTGTTCAGCCGCAAGCTGATTTCTCTGGGCAGACTCTAACTTACGGGTGGAACTTGGTGCAGTCGGCTCTGACAGGGGAATCACTACCTGCTACCAAGAAACCAGGAGACGAAGTATACTCAGGATCGACATGTAAACAAGGGGAGATTGAGGCTGTAGTTATTGCCACAGGTGTGCACACGTTTTTCGGGAAGGCCGCTCACTTGGTAGACTCCACAAACAATGTGGGCCACTTCCAGAAGGTGCTGACTTCGATCGGAAACTTCTGTATCTGTTCCATCGCCATTGGTATCATCATCGAAATTATTGTGATGTACCCCATTCAGCACCGCAAATACCGAGATGGAATCAACAATCTGTTGGTGTTGCTCATTGGGGGCATTCCCATTGCCATGCCCACTGTACTCTCTGTGACAATGGCTATTGGATCCCACAGACTTTCTCAACAGGTACTACAGTTGGCCTTTTTAAGGATCTTCTAAGTTTATAGATGTGGTGATAAATACCAGTGATCATTCCTCATTCTGGAAGGTGGATTGAGTATTGTGGATCATTTCAAAACAGTGAAGCTTGTATCTCAAAGTTTGAAGCTCTTAGAAAATAAATGGCCCACTAAGCGGAGGTGGGCATTGTATTCAGGGAGCCATCACGAAACGTATGACTGCTATTGAGGAGATGGCAGGCATGGACGTGCTGTGTAGTGATAAGACCGGGACACTCACCCTTAACAAGTTGACTGTTGACAAGAACTTGGTGGAGGTACAAACTTTGCCCTCTCTCTTCAACTCCTTTCTACGTTTTCGTGGGAAAACTATTTCCTCGAACATGTTGATGAACTTGTCGAATGTTTCAACTTATTATTATTTCTGATTGGATTATATTTCTGTGCAGTGTTTCACAAAAGGTGTTGACAAGGACATGGTGTGCTTGATGGCTGCTCGGGCATCTAGATTGGAGAACCAGGATGCTATTGATACGGCCATTGTTTCAATTCTTGCCGATCCAAAGGAGGTGTGCAATGGATCATCTTGTACTAATTTTAAAATATTAGTCTGCTTTACCTGAAGTAGCTGTGTTCTTGCGAAATGATCACGTACAGTACGTGACTTTCTATGGTTGACTTGCAGGCTCGTGCAGGGATTCAAGAAGTTCACTTTCTCCCTTTCAATCCTGTCGATAAGCGAACCGCTATCACATACATCGACAATGCCGACGGCAAGTGGTACCGATCTAGCAAGGGAGCTCCTGAGCAGATTCTGGACCTTGTCCACAACAAAACGGACATTTCTGCGCGTGTGCATTCAATTATTGACAAATTCGCGGAACGTGGTCTGCGTTCCTTGGCTGTAGCTAGGCAGGTGAGTATCTACATCTTAATTGTAAAGTGACCTTGGTACATGTTAAGGTATGTTTTCTTGCTCGAATAATTGCGGTATGGAGCAGTTGTCAAGGTGTGTTGACTGGGGAGCAGACCTCTTGTTTGTAGAACTACGCTTTAGGCTTCAAAAGTTGTGTTCTATTCTCTACTGTCCTTGCTTGCCGCATTCACCACTTTTACTGCAGAGTTTGTGGTATGTTTTGGTTGTCAAGGGGACAGGGGATAGTGAAAGCCACTTGCTGGATCCGAGGCTGTCTGTTGCTAGAATTTAGAGTTCATGCTGACTCATTAACAAAAGAAGACTGGGGCTAAGACGTTGTCATCTGGTTTGTCAATATGCAGGAAGTTCCTGGGAAAAACAAAGAGGATCCCGGTACACCCTGGCAGTTTCTTGGCTTGATGCCCCTTTTTGACCCTCCCCGACATGACAGTGCTGAAACAATTCGAAGGGCTTTGAACCTGGGAGTTAGTGTGAAGATGATTACGGGTAAGTTAGATTCAGTTGATTTTCCTCTGGTTTCTATAGCTGTGTGTTTGGGTGGCGGATAAATCTGAATCGGTGACAAACGAATGTTGTTGACAGGTGATCAGCTTGCCATCGGAAAGGAGACAGGACGACGCTTGGGCATGGGAACCAACATGTACCCCTCATCATCTCTACTCGGGGCACACAAAGATGAGAGCATTGCAGCTCTGCCTGTGGACGAGCTCATTGAGAAGGCGGATGGCTTTGCAGGCGTCTTCCCAGGTAAGACTTTGTGAATTATGCAGTCTAATTTTAAGATCATTGTTTTTTGTTGGTTATGTGGAGGGTAACTCACTAACACAATACGGTCATGTCCAACTGCAGAGCACAAGTACGAAATCGTTGCAAGGTTGCAAGGCTTGAAGCACATTGTAGGAATGACGGGTGATGGTGTAAATGATGCCCCTGCATTAAAGAAAGCAGACATTGGAATTGCAGTGGCTGATGCTACTGATGCTGCCCGAAGTGCCTCTGATATTGTGCTCACTGAACCGGGGCTTAGTGTCATCATTAGTGCTGTCTTGACTAGCCGAGCAATTTTCCAGCGTATGAAGAACTACACGGTGTGTACTCTTTTCAATAATACTGTAAAAATCGTTGTCAGTTTGATTGTCAAAGTGTGACATTCGATGTACCAGGACATGACCAATTTGTGTGGGGTGGGGATTTGATGTTCGTGCAGATATATGCTGTTTCCATTACCATTCGTATAGTGGTAAATAATCCTTCAAACTCCAATTCTGTGCTTGCATCCGGTTTTTATTTACAATTTTTCATGAATTCACTAAAAATGCACTTAAAATGCCACGATACCATCGTTGCTTGGTCTTGCTTCTATTATTCTTGTGATACTGAAGGTTCTTGTGGTTGAAATGGTGATACAGATGGGATTCTTGCTGCTGGCCTTGATCTGGAAATTTGACTTTTCTCCATTCATGGTGCTGGTCATCGCCATCCTCAACGATGGTATAGCTTCATCACCACTTTGTGAGGAATGTAGAGGATCTACTGTTGCAACATTTCCTTTTCTTCTCTTAAACTCAGTGTTGAACTGATTGTATGAGGCAGGTACCATCATGACCATCTCAAAGGATCGTGTGAAGCCGTCTCCTTTGCCAGACAGCTGGAAGTTGAGAGAAATTTTCTCCATCGGTGTTGTGCTGGGTACTTACATGGCGTTGATGACAGTTCTCTTCTTCTGGCTCATGCACGAGACGACCTTTTTCACTGTAAATGCCTAAATTTATCCTATATATTTTTTCCTTTTTCATTGCGCACTTCACCTCAGAAGTACCAAATTGAAACATGTGGCTTGTTTCATTACTATTTGGATCACACTTGAACCAGGATTATTAATCTCACGAATGGTGGCCACTGTCTACAGGACCGATTCGGGGTGAGACACATCGGGCGGAGTGATAGCCAAATGACAGCAGCCATTTACCTACAAGTCAGCATCATCAGTCAGGCTCTAATTTTCGTCACACGTTCACGAAGTTGGTCTTTCGTGGAAAGACCAGGAGTGTTGCTCATGTTTGCGTTTGTGGCTGCTCAGCTGGTAAGATATCATCATTCACTGATGCACGTACTAGATAGGCATTGCCTAGTAATATTCATCTGGAGGTTTTGACGAGAGAGGAACCCTTACAAGAACCTTGGCGTGCTTTGCAGATTGCCACATTCATTTCAGTGTATGCGAACTGGGGATTTGCCACCATCAAAGGCATTGGATGGGGCTGGGCTGGAGTTATCTGGCTCTACAGCGTAGTCACATTCCTTCCTCTCGATATCATCAAGTTTGGTGTCCGTTACATTCAAAGTGGAAAGGCCTGGGACAATTTGATTGAGCGTAAGGTATGATTAATTCATGTATTTAAGATAGAATAAAAATTACTTCGTATATTACTGCACTGATAGTGTTAAAGAATTGGAATCGGCAATCGGAGAACAACAATGAGATAATTATGCATCGTGGTTGTGGCCCTCCTCAAACAGACGGCATTCACGAGGCAGAAGGACTTCGGAAAGGAAGCTCGGGAAGCGCAGTGGGCGCATGCACAGAGAACATTGCACGGGCTGCATCCACCAGAATCCAAGGACGACGTCGGCATATCGAGCGGCAGCGGTACCAGAGGAGAGCTGGGAGACATGGCGGAGCAGGCCAAGCGGAGGGCCGAGATCGCCAGGCTGCGCGAGCTGAACACTCTCAAGGGACATGTGGAATCGGTTGTCCGGCTCAAGAACCTGGACATCGACATGATCCAGCAGTCCTACACAGTCTAAAGCACCAGAAGCAAAAGTGCAAAGAGACCAGTTCAGTCTTGGCCTTTTGTTAGTAATCCTGTTTACTGTCGCCATAAGAAGCTCAGCACTGAGAATGGCCGGAGCTTGTGTTGACTGATGTGGTGCAACCTCAGCCATATCATGTAGATTGGAGAAGAGATAGGGAGAGGAGGACAATAGGGTGAAAAAACCATACCAAAATCATGGGTAGGTATTGGACCATTGCAACAACTCGTAACTAGATATTAAAAACAGAATTTGTGTAGAGAACAACCAGCCATGTTTCGAGAGGAGCAGATGTGTCCGGTGAATGAGCCCAGTCCTAGAAGAACTTGGGCTCCACAGACTTGAATCACATGTTTTCTTCTTGTAACTTAGTGCGTGTTGATGATGAGAGTTTTGTCTGCATCATCCTCATGCACTGCATCAGTTTTGTTCCTTGTCTTCCACGCTTGTGCAGCAAGGACTCTCACCTTCTTAAGGACCCTGTTTTGGTGACTCTGAGTCTGAGTTTGAGTCTAGCTTGCTTACTTCTTCTTTTTCATGTCCTGCTTAGAGTCTTTACTTTCAGCACTACGGATGTCAACCAATCAATCCATTTGTCCAATCTGCTTTGGTCACTAACATTGAACAACTCTGAACTATTGGTGCTTTCTTCACTTGGTGATTTCCTTCAAGAATTGCAAATGTTGAACTTCTCAAGCTTTGTAAAACCATAACATAACCATAAAAAATATCAATGAATTTTTATTTTAAACAAGTATACATGATGGCTAATTCGTACCAAGTGTGCTTTGAGTTGCTAAACCAAATGTTTTTTAAGTAGGATCTAAAAAGATAAAGTTTAGGAATATTTCTGATAATACTGTTATTTAAATATAAATTGATGAATTTTCAAAACAAAAATTATGTGAAAATATTCAGAAATCCGAACAAATGATTTTAAAAAATTATAATTATAATTAAAAAAAATATAGTACCAAGTGGGATATGATTTATATTTGTTACTTTTAAGTATTATCATCATCTTGTTAAACTTGTGTATACCTCAAATAAAGCATATATCAACTTCTTGATGTCAAAAGAAGGTTTTTACAAAATTAATTTACTTCAAAAGTTGATAAGATAATATAAGAAATTAATCTATTATTTTGTAATAATTATTTGAATAATATTTATATTTTTAATTTATAATATGATTCTTTCATTATATTTTTATATTGATTTGTATCTTAAATACTTGTATGATTATACATAAAAATTATATGATAAATAATTATCTCATAAAAATATTTATATGATTATATATAAAAAAATATTATTATTATATATTTCTTCAATTATTATTGTTGTTGTTGTTTTTATTTTTATTTATTTTTATTTTTATTTTTATTTAGTTTTTTAGTTTTTTAAAATAATATTTTTAATTATAAAGTAAGTCTATACTATTTTATTATTTATAAATTTATGATGTAGATTCACTTAATATCATTAAATTGGATTTTTGATTTATAGACAAGCTCTTCAAATATAGGACATTTCATTAAAATTTAGACATTGTCCTACCTAATTGTCCTATCTAATTCCTTTTAATATAAGACAATTCAATTCTAATTACCCTTCTAGTCTAAGACAACAAATAGTTATGAACTCTAAAATGCAAGGTTGCCTCTCTTATAAAACTCTAACATGCACAATTTAGAAAATTTTAAACAACTTGGATCACATTAAAAGTTTGAATTGATTGGTGATTAATTTTTAAATAATAATCAAATAGAGAAATTATCACATATATTTTGAAATAATCCTAATTACAATAAGGATGAATATTAAAGGGAACAAGTGGTAGTTGAGGTGAAAGGACAAATGAAAGAATTTCAAACTAGAGTAGAAAATATTTAAGTTCAGGTATATTTTTGAAGGCAATATTTACTTTGGAGTATCCAAGGTTCACTTTGCAAATATTCAAGCAAAACAATCTGCAATGTCAAAAACAAAATAAGATGCCAAGAACAGTTTGGATTGGAAAGTGCATAGCACAATGCCCAACAATGAGTGACATATGACGAGGAGCATGGTGCTTTTGTATGCATTTTGTATTCAACTCACCTTTTCAATGCCTTTCAAAAAATTACACTACAACTAGAATCATGAATCAAAACACATGGCATGGAAGGTGCTGTGGCATGTTAAGTACAATGAAGCCTTGGACTCTTCTAATTTGTACCTATGTTTCAAAAGAGTACATTGTTTTGTTGTACTTGGTTTGGTGACTTATTTTTGTAACTTAGTTATTCTGTTTGCATCCTCTGTGGAGGAGGATATGTTATTTCAAGGAATGGAGGATGCACTGGTAGTGTAGGGCAAGGGTTGGGCTGAGGTTTGGGCAGGGCTGAGACCTTGGGGAAGGGGGGAGGGGAATCTATAGCCTGCACTGGGATGCATCTCTGCTGCCCCAAGCATGAAAGCAAGGAGTGGGGATGGAGCTGCAGTAGAAGCATTGGTGAAGACTAGGATGAAGAGGGGTTGGGCATGACCATGAATCAGACACAGGCTGGGAGGAGAGGGAGGCAGGGTCAATGCTGCAGAAGGGGGCTCCTATTATCAACCTGGGGATCAGGCTTCAATCAAGGCAGATTGGTTTCTGCAGCACTGCACTCTCATGAATCCACTGCTCTGCTTTCCATGCTTTTATTGTGCTGGAAGAGAGTGCATGAACAAAAAGGAGGCTGAGGATCCATCGCCAGCATGACAGGTACACGGCAGTTATGTTTGTTGCAATCATTGACTTCTGTGATGGCATCACCTAACTCCCTTTGGTTAAGAGAGGAGGCCGAAGCAGTGACGAAGAGAGAGTGGGACTGAGGCAGAGCCACTGCAATGCTCGCTGGACCCACGCTTGCTTGTTCAGGACGATATGAGAAAATAGGGTGCGAGGCAGGGGGAGGAGGGGCCCTTGGACAACCCGGGCAGGGGCGGGCGGGCGGGGCGGGGCGGGGCGGGGGAGCGGGTCCTAAAGAAAGGGCAGGGAAGGGAGCGAGGGTTGAGGGGAGGTTGGGCTCTAGCAGCAGCGGAGGGGTGGCCACGGGGGGGCCCACAAAGGGAAGCGGAGAGGTTACTATATCCACAGAAGCTGAACGGAAACGAGAGGGCCCTAGTGCGATCAATAATAGTGGGACTGTTACTGTTGATCCTGAGATCAATTTTGGTGCCTAGCTCCAAAATTAATGCCTCGCTCGCTATTAAAGCCTGCCACCCCTGCGCTCCCCCTCCCCGGCCTCGCCCGTGCTCCAGCACGCGATGCGCTGCTCTGCGGGAGGAGGGTCCCAGTGTCATGGCGACGCTCCGGGGGTGGCTGGAGTCTCCGGGAAATCACACCGGGTCGCCTTCGAAACGGGACGGGTCAAGACGAGACGAGACGAGACGAGATAACACGCAGGCTTCTCGCTCTTTGCATTGCATCCCTGTGGATGGGGTATTAAAGCATCTCGTGCTGCCTGGAGACTTTGCCTGCTCCTTTCAAGCTCTGATTGATGAGAGCGCTTGGAGAGGAGTAGCCTCCGTCATTCCATTTCCTGCGGCTCGTGTTGTGGTGTAAATGTTGTGACGCAGTGTCTTTTTATCTGTGTCCATGCTTTGAGGTTGTGAGTCTTGGCCGTGCCTTTCTTGGATCGCTTGCCTTCTACCGCAGCTCGTGCTGCAGGAAAGATGGCTCAGACTCACGGTGACAAAGTGCTTGTTGATGGCGACAAGGGGAACAACATGGAGGCGCTTCAAGCGCTCAACAACGAGACTGTGGACCTGGTGAGTTCGCGCTGCCTCTGTCGCTCGCGGCTCTTTGTCGGGTTGCAGGCTTGACGGCCAGCAAACGAGTGATGAATGATTGCCGTTCCAAAGAAGCTTTCGATTCTGTAGCACTGCGAATGTAGCATTGGTTATTTGCTTAGTGCTGCTTTGGTTTGCGAGGGTCGCGACCTTGTTATGCTGGTCTGAATTGTCGCGCGCTTCAGTTTCGAGACACTCGGAGGAAGCACTGATTCCTTTCACCCTACGACTACATCCTCTCCTGGGAGTGTAGCATCTACATGCGGGTGTAGATCGGTCCTCCGAGAGTTCAAGACATCTTGTGCTTCATTTGGGAGATCTCCTTATGGCTGTGTAGTTATCAGTTAATTGCGCCTCGTTAAATATTGAATGAGTACCTTGGTGACCCGGAAAGGGAGTTATCCAAATTTGCGTAGGAATGCAACATGGGAAGCTACTTTTAGCTTCCATGGATAATGGCTGTGATTAGCTTTCGGCAGTGCCCGTGCAGAGGGTTCTGTCTGTCTGAATGTTTACTTTTTTGTGAAGTCATGGTAGATTGTGCTTTCTTGAGGTGTTTAGGTGATGGATATATCAGGCCGACTGAACTTGTTCGATTGTAGCCTTCTAGAAGAACGTTGCAAATAACGCACAGGGTCCTCATTTTTGAAGAAACATGTTTAAACTTAGGCGACAATAATTTTCAACTTTCAAGAGTGAACTTGAGTTTTATGTTACATTTGTTCAGCAAGTAACAGTAAACCACTTTCTCTTGTTTATTTATAGCAGTCTATGCGGTTGTGCGCTTGTACGTCTCAATTAAAATGAATTTCATGCAATTGTACATGTTCTGGTGATGCGAAGCATTGAATGCTTAAACCTTACTGTGTACTTTGATACCATGCACTGGCAGTGTTGGTTAATTACTCTTTTTTAGCTAAGCTGCAATGGGTCGTTACTGAATACCCACGTGTACTTCCATAAGTTCATGTTATGCTTCTCTTCCAATGGATCGATCAGTTTCACCATTGATATGGTATTCTTGTTGGTCATCTAATTCGAGTTGCGGTTGTTGAACGCAGGAACACATTCCGGTTGAGGAGGTATTTGAGCAATTGAGGTGTACAAGACAGGGTTTGACCGATGCGGAGGGGGAACAGCGAATTAAGATTTGTGGCCCTAACAAGCTCGAAGAGAAATCGGTGCGTATTATTTCAACTCTTGACATGGTTTGGCATCTTTGTAAAGGATTTACAGGTTGTGTCGTAGGCAGCCTCGTGCTTTCCAGTGGTGTAAATTCTTCTTCTTCCTCTTCCTCTACACTTGAGGGATTCTGCACGTGTCCGTCCATCAATTTTTGCATGCTCGGTTCTCCAGGAAAGCAAAATTCTCAAGTTCTTGGGGTTTATGTGGAACCCTTTATCGTGGGTTATGGAGGCTGCTGCTATCATGGCCATCGCTCTTGCGAACGGAGGGGTAAGATCTCACATTTAAAGTCGCAAGTCATTTTTGTTTTACAATATCAGTAAGGTAGGTCTTGCTTTACAGACAGAGAATGCCTGTTGGTGCGTTATTTTACGATTTCTAACGAGCAGGGTTTTTTGCAGGGACGGCCACCTGATTGGCAAGATTTCGTGGGAATCATTGTGTTGTTGATCATCAATTCGACAATTAGTTTTATTGAAGAAAATAACGCTGGCGTGGCAGCTGCTTCTCTCATGGCACGACTCGCTCCTCAAACGAAGGTGGCTCTCAAGACCTTGTAGCTCTTTACTAAAGTGTATTGCAAGTGAATCTTTCTATGTAAAAGACATTGCTTGGAATCGTGGCATGATTGAGGTTTGATAGTCTTAACACTTTAATTAAATGGAATTGTTATACATAGCATCTTCTGCAAGTTTCGGCGATGTACTCTCTCAGCTGTAGATCCCTGAATCATTACTGTACAGGTGTTACGTGATGGCGCCTGGGCTGAACGTGATGCCGCTATTTTGGTTCCTGGTGACATCATCAGTATCAAGCTAGGTGATATCGTCCCTGCAGATGCACGTCTCCTTGAAGGTGATCCGTTGAAAATCGACCAGGTATTGTTCGATACAAATTCATGCTAGGACTATCTACTACTCTGGGTGCCTTGTCTTCAATTATTAAATTAGTCTCAGCTGAAGTGAGGCTATCGATTTGTATTTGCGGAGGCTTCGGCACTTCTAACAGTATTGGTTGTTTCCGTTGCAGTCAGCTTTGACGGGAGAGTCACTGCCTGCTACCAAGAAGCCCGGAGATGAAGTATTTTCAGGATCCACCTGCAAACAAGGAGAGATTGAGGCTGTTGTTATTGCTACTGGTGTGCATACCTTCTTTGGAAAGGCTGCGCATTTGGTAGACTCCACCAACAACGTGGGCCATTTCCAGAAGGTGTTGACTTCTATTGGAAATTTCTGCATCACCTCCATCGCGATTGGAATCGTTATTGAGATCATCGTGATGTGGCCTATCCAGAAGCGTGGCTACAGGGATGGTATTGATAACCTTTTGGTGTTGCTCATTGGAGGCATTCCAATTGCGATGCCTACCGTACTTTCAGTGACAATGGCTATTGGTTCTCACCGTCTTTCACAACAGGTATTTATAAAAAGACTATCGGTGTCTGGGGGCTGTTCCTATTATTTTTGCAGATTTTTAAAAAATGGAAGGTTGTAAGTTAAATTTGATGTGATGGCAAGCTCTTGTGATGTTAATTCATATTTTGTGCTGAACATGAATCGTGCAGGGTGCTATCACGAAACGTATGACCGCTATCGAAGAGATGGCAGGTATGGATGTGTTGTGCAGTGACAAGACAGGAACCCTAACCCTCAACAAATTGACTGTTGACAAGAATCTAGTGGAGGTATTTATGAAAGGTGTTGACAAGGATATGGTGTGCTTAATGGCTGCTCGAGCTTCCAGGGTCGAAAATCAAGACGCCATCGATACATGCATCGTTGGAGTGTTAGCTGATCCTAAAGAGGTATAGATTTACCTTGTCCGTCATGCTTATGATGTGGTTCCTACGATTTGTTGAAGTTGATCTTATATATGGATAATGCATGAGCACTATTTGTTACTTTTGCAGGCACGTGCTGGTATTCAAGAACTACACTTCCTTCCTTTCAATCCTGTTGACAAGCGTACCGCTATTACATACATTGATAGTGTCGATGGCAAGTGGTATCGATCTAGCAAGGGAGCTCCCGAGCAGATTCTGGAACTGGCTCACAACAAAACCGAGATTGCTGCACGAGTGCACTCGATTATAGACAAGTTTGCTGAGCGGGGGTTGCGTTCGTTGGCTGTAGCTAGGCAGGCAAGTACAGACAAAAGCCATCTCATGCAATAACCATTTCTTAACAGACTCGGAATAATGGAATATTGCTCCAACGGAATGCTTCAGTGAGGATGTAGCGTTGTCCTAAAATACCTCACATATCCTCTTTCGTTCTGCGAGCCCAAGCCACAGTTTTTACGTTAACATTTGATTTTATTCGCTTAGTAATATTGATTTGGAATGAGAAAACGTTTTAAATATATAGACTTGTTTATGAATACAGGAAGTTCCTGAACGCACCAAGGACGGCGCCGGTGGCCCTTGGGAATTCCTTGGTTTGTTACCTCTTTTTGATCCACCTCGACATGATAGTGCTGAGACCATTCGTCGGGCCCTTAACTTGGGAGTTAGTGTCAAGATGATAACAGGTACATTACTCTTCAGGACTGAAGTATATATATTTAGCATCCGGGTTTCCAGTGCACAGTAACCATGTGTGTAGCCTGCTACAATTTGCTAATACGTAGCATTTTGTTACAGGTGATCAGCTGGCTATTGGAAAGGAGACAGGCCGAAGGCTGGGCATGGGGACCAACATGTATCCATCGTCCTCTCTACTAGGAGCACACAAGGATGAAGCTATTGCCGCTTTACCTGTGGACGAGTTGATTGAGAAGGCGGATGGATTTGCAGGGGTATTTCCAGAGCACAAGTATGAAATCGTCAAGAAGTTGCAGGATAAGAAGCACATTGTTGGTATGACCGGAGATGGTGTGAATGATGCTCCTGCTTTGAAGAAGGCCGACA
Organism: Physcomitrellopsis africana; assembly: GCA_036785485.1. Taxonomy (NCBI): domain Eukaryota; kingdom Viridiplantae; phylum Streptophyta; class Bryopsida; order Funariales; family Funariaceae; genus Physcomitrellopsis; species Physcomitrellopsis africana. The sequence goes on from JAWRVF010000898.1 coordinate 117,260, forward strand.
TTGGTATTGCTGTTGCAGATGCTACGGATGCTGCTCGCAGTGCTTCTGATATTGTGCTAACAGAACCTGGGCTCAGTGTCATTATTAGTGCTGTGTTGACCAGTCGAGCCATTTTCCAGCGTATGAAGAACTACACGGTGTGTGTGATGAGACCAGATATCTGTGCTTTTTAAGTGCCGCTTGTCCTTTGGCTCATTTTCCTTGTATTTAATGCATTGTAAATCGTTCTGCAGTAGAATTGGTAGAACTTTGTAAGTCCGATATTATCTCCTCCTACACTGCGGCATACATGTACCCTTCTCACAACAACATTTAACGATATATTTTACTGACATGGTGGGTCTGCAGATCTACGCTGTTTCCATCACCATTCGTATAGTAGTAAGTATTGTTTTCGCGCTACTCAGACTGTTCATTTTGCTGTTTAACCCTTTCTTTGAGTTAGAGTTTTTTTTGTAGTGGTGTGTTTATTGAAGTTGTTAGTAATGACATTATTTTCGTGTGATACTAATGTGGCCTGATAGCGTATTTTCGTTTGCAGCTTGGGTTTCTGCTGTTGGCCTTGATCTGGCAGTTTGATTTTTCACCATTCATGGTCCTTGTTATTGCTATTCTTAATGACGGTATGTGTGCATTTCTGCTCTTCCATTATGAATTCAGTGAATTCAATTTGAGGATCGCATTGAGTTCTCTGATGTATATTATGACGTAATCATGGTTCGGGGCAACCCCTCTGGCATTATCTAGTTTCAGCATCGAAATTTAATCATTTCATACGGTGCGTAAGCGGAGTAGTCAAGTGAGTCATAGCTATATGATGTTTGTGTGGGACAGGTACTATTATGACCATCGCCAAGGATCGCGTTAAGCCATCTCCTCTGCCAGACAGCTGGAAGTTGCGAGAAATTTTCTCCATTGGTGTCGTTCTCGGCACCTACATGGCGTTGATGACGGTTCTGTTCTTCTGGATTATGCACGAGACTACATTTTTCCCGGTACAGGATCTCATTTCTTGAATAACTTGAATGTTTTTTGGTTTTAACATGTCGGCGATTGGTGCGATGTAGGATCTTAACCCCTTAGACCTCCTCGCAGATGTCTAAGATGTGGTTGATGTAGGTTGCCACTAGCTTTGCCCTGTTCATTTCAGCTGAGTTTAAGTTATCAAGAGATTATTTTGAACGAATTATCATGTATATATAGGGGTTATGTTTGTCACTCACAGGCTGTGGACAAGTAAATGTTATTTTTTGATCCCAGATGCAGTTTTTATGTTTTTATAAATGACAGCTGCTGATGAATTTGTATATCGCGCAGGACCGCTTTGGGGTTAGAAACATTAGCAATAGCCACGGCGAGATGACTGCGGCCATCTATCTGCAAGTCAGCATTATTAGTCAAGCTCTTATTTTTGTCACTCGTTCCCAGAGCTGGTCATTCGTTGAGAGACCAGGAGCCCTCCTAATGTTCGCATTTCTGTCTGCTCAGCTGGTAAATTTTTTTCGTCATCCCTTGAGCTTCAACAACTCGATACAGATGCTTCAGTAACATTGAACTCGCTACTCTCCTTTCAATCGTTGGGTTGTGTGATCTGGTTTTGCGCCTTGCATGGGTAGCAGTTGAGTTGTAAGGTTTCGTGAGGTTTCTCCTAGAACATGAATGAAAGGAGTCGATGCTGACATCAATCTGTCTTTTTCACAGATTGCGACGTTCATTACAGTGTATGCTAATTGGGGATTCGCTCACATTGAAGGTTGTGGGTGGGGCTGGGCCGGAATCGTCTGGCTGTTCAGCATCGTCACTTACATTCCTCTGGATATTTTGAAGTTTGCTGTTCGATACATTCAAAGTGGAAAGGCTTGGAATAATTTGATCAACCGCAAGGTATATGACCTGTGCTCTTAAGGGATGTTTTTTCTACAATTAGATTTGTGCGATAGAATTTTTTTTTCCAAGTTTGACGTGTGAGAGCTGCAACAGCTAACCTTGATCTAAGTGGTGGATTGTACAGACTGCTTTCACAACCCAGAAGGACTTCGGAAAAGAGGCACGTGAAGCCCAATGGGCTCATGCTCAGCGGACATTGCATGGACTGCATCCTCCCCAATCTAAGGATGATGCCGCTGCCACCACTAGCGGTAACAAAGAACTTGGATTCATGGCAGAGCAGGCTAAGAGGAGGGCTGAAATTGCAAGGTGCATATGAATTATCTTTTAAATTTTGTTATTTATGTTTCGTAATCTTCGTTGGATCTTCGATGTAATCCATTTGATAGTAGACCTAGACTCATGCATCTTCAGCAGATGCTTCTGTATCTTGCCTTCAAGGATATAGACTTATTTTTCGTCTCAGAAATGGTCACTGATGTTGAGTGTTCACGCTGCAGGCTGCGGGAGTTAAACACTTTGAAGGGACATGTAGAATCGGTGGTTCGTCTGAAGAATCTCGACGTCGATATGATTCAACAGTCGTACACTGTGTAGAGGGGCATGTCATCTCTATTCGTAGTCTCTAGTCTGGCTGAGAAATGGCATTTCTTTTAGAAACCTTGATGATCGTTGCAAGAAATTACGGTTTGATGGCATAGTGAAGATGGCTGTCTTGTAGAGTAGGTATATCAAATATGTGTATCGTGATGAGATGCTATTTTAGAAACATAGCAAAAACGAGGCACTACAATATTGTCAGCAATTGTTTTGTTAGTGCCTCGATTTTGAAACAATCTCGCTAGCACATTCTGACAATGATAAGGAATAGTGAGTAATTATTTCTGTTTCGTTGGGGTTCCCCATGTCGCAAACATGCCCATTCGCAGATTGGTGATAGGCGTCTCTGCTTTCAGCAGTTTTTCACAAACTGTTGATGAGGTTGGAATATTAATCTGCTCCAATTGGCAGAATTTTGGTTTCTCATTCTGTTGTTAGTTGTCATATTTTTATGATTTAATTTCAACCCTTGTTCCCTGCAAGGTTGTCGACAACTTTTCTTACGGTACCTCTTGAAATTTTCGACATTTTATACTCTCGCTTGAAGTGAGAATTTGTGGGTCTTCGACGTTGGGTATTGTCGCAGCACAGACACACTGTTTAAGAGTGAGTCGTTTCAAGCGTATTGCCCAACACCCCAAATGATCTGCTGGACTCAATGGCAGAAGTGGGTGTCAGAGTGATACCTGTCGGAGCCGTTTTGATGCGATGCTGACATATAGTAACGAGTTGTAATTTCACAACTGAAATTATTCCCTGAAGTATTATGTACATATGCAGGAAACTCCGTTCAGAAGTCACAAGATCGTGCATATCAGTCCCACCACCCCTGATGCAGCGTTTTCGTAGCGATCTGCAAGGGCGATTTATATGCTGCAGAGCACCGTTTGGAACGTCGCCACAATGTCAGAGTACCCGAGTAATGGTAAGGGCTATATGGTGCGAAACATCTACTGCCTCTTGAGATCCCTCGCACTATCCTCAATCATTTCCGTTGGGTATCCGAGTAGTGCTGTGGCGTTGATTGTTTTGATAAAATTGTAGGGGATTGACCCAGCATTTAGTCGTTGAGGTTTGATCTGTGGCTCGAGGGTGTTTTGGGGTCGGGGCTCTACTTTCACTTCAATCGGGTCCACAATGGTGTTGTTTTGAATTCCACGCATATCTTGCGTCTAATATTTAGACGCTAGGCATTGTATCAGTTTCATGAATCTGAATCCTGGTGGCGCAACCTTCTTCTCCAGTCATTCGTGTCGAATTTGTCAAGAGAGGAGAACATGCGATTTTACCTCCACAACTTCCTTCAGCCGCCTCCAGTCCCATTCATATGCTGAGAATAGTCGAGCAATTTTTGAGAATGAAGGTATTTGTACGGCGAGTATCTTGACTAGCTAGGGTATCTTTCTCCAACATCCACTCTAGAATATGCACAATGAATGACAAGTCCTTTGAAGTTGCAATTAACTTTTGGATAGAAATGAAGGAGTCTAGCACACTCTTCTCTGTAAGAGTTACTTTACAAATGATTTCCAGAATAACGTGACCAAAATAACCTTGATGGTCAGTCATGTATATGGTTTGATGAAATGAAATCTTACTTGTTTAACGCCTGTGTGAGGTCTATACGACAGCTCCTTAACCAGATGTCTTGGCCAAGATTTTTTACTTTGAGTTTGTGCCATTCCCATATACAACAGGCTTCTCAACAGACAATTATTTGGGAGCTGTTCCAAGTACAAAGTTAAGAGTTCTGCCAAAGAACATAATTCAATGTAGGTTAATTAGTGTTTAAAACGTAGGCATTTTTGCATGTTTGTTAGTTCTCTAAGTGTGTAAAGGTTTGATTTTATTATAGTATTTTTCTAATTTGAGTAATAGTTAGTAGTTAGTTAAAGACTAATTGATAGTTAGTACTCTTGGTTGAATACTAAGACAGATTGGGAGGGGTAGGTAGAGGAGGTTAGGTTATAAGAGTTAGAATGACTTACTGGTGGTGGTAACCAAATCTTAGCCATCAAGGGTTTTCTTGTGTCTTAGTCCCAAAGATTTCTTTTGTATGAAGGGAGCTAAACAAGAAGTGTTGAGATGTAAATGTGGAGGTTATTTATTTTGATTGGCTTGGATTTATAGAGCTTGTGGTTTTGAAAGTTAGTGGATATTGAAGATGTCTCCGAAGTGCTTCTAAGTCCTTAATGAATAAAGAAATGAATTAAATACAATGAGGGTAACTTCTATTGACATTTTATATAAAGAATAGAGTTTTGGATTTTTATTTTTAGTCAACAATGTTGAATTAGAATCTTTGCTTCAAAACAAAAATTAGAATAATTTTTAGGATAAATGAAAGAAACTTGGATATGGTGGTTTTTAAGTATGCAACTTGTACAAAAATAGTAAATATAGAGTGTTGAAGTAAAAGGAGTTGAATTAGCTTGCAAATCAACAGTAGAAAACTATAAATATTGTGGCTACAACAGTAATAACTAAACAAATATTTTTATATGTCTTGTATTAATTATGTCAAAATATTCAATTCATATTGAGTAAGAAGATATAGTTGTAAATGTGGTCAATTGTTGGGAGCAGTGTTCAGGTGGTAAGATCAGTTGATAAGGTCAGTTGAGCTAAATGAGTATTACAGCTTATAGAAAATACCCCAATTATATCAAAAAAAACAAACTAGATGAAACAAATGTTGAAAAATATGCAAAAAACTTCAATGCATGTTGACAGGTTTCTTGACAATGTGAACAATTTCAATACCACAAGGCACACAATTTGATCCTGTTGAAAAATCAATAAGAGATACATACATACCCATATTAATACTCCAAATGTACTTCCAGCTCATGTGAACTTAAATTGCCCTAAAATTCAAAAAGTAAGGAATAGCACTGCTAAAGTAAAGGTCCAATTAAATCGTTGTTACAATGACTATCACCAATATAATACTCAACAGAAACCTCTGTACACTTTCAAACAGTGTGATTTCTCAAAATTCTTCATCACAATGGCTGCAAAGCTATCACATGCTGGATGGTGATAAGCAATTTTCAGAATATCAAGAATTCCAATTTTAGAGGAGAAGAAAGGGAAAATGAAATCACCCATATCATGCAAACAGAGGTTTTATTTTGTTTTATTTTTTTATCACAAGCCAAATCCAGTGGCATCATAGCAGTGTCATTTACAGCAAGTGGGCCCTCTGCAACTCAAGAAACCTTTGCTCAAGACTTTTACCAGGTTTGTTGAATTCTCAAATAAAACAGAAAAAAAAAAAAAATAGGAATTTTCAATAACAAAAACTACAATCCTGTCGGAGTCAGATGTGATGGCTGGCTGCTGTAAGACTCTGACCTAAGATGACAAATATCAGTTTAAAACTGAAACCAAATCACACAATCAGACTATCCTTTCAATCATCAATCTAGGGATCCATATGGCTTTTTATATCAATTAATGGACATTATTTGTATAGGTTATTTGTCTATTATTTCAAATGTTATTTACCACCTCTACCAGAGTTTTGATGGTGTTCATTTTTTAAAGATGACTTTCAATCTGCTACACTTGCTCTAGATTGTAAAACTAAATGGCTGCAAGTAGGACACTTACCCTATTCATTGCTATTGGTTGGTGTTGAATGTGCCGTAACTAAAAAAATGAGTATGAAAAAGATAACTATGTGTTTATTTATTACAAATTGTGCAAAATATTCAATCTAAAAAAATATTTTCTATTCTTTTGTGAAGGGCATATATATATAGAATATTTTGATTTTGTAGTATTAGAGTCAAATCAAAAAAATTAAAAGAATTCAAAAGGAATTAAACATCAAGAATATATGTAGAAGACCAACCAATATCTAAATCAAAATGAACCATACCAAAATTAAAATAAAGATTCTGACTTTAAGGCTCATAAAAAATACTTTGAAACGTGCCATTGATGCATCAGTAAGATGAAAAAATAACAGCCATCAACAAATCTAGAATCATTTTTCTGCATGGAGGGCATATATATATATATTTGAACAATTTTAATTTTGAATAAAAAGATTTAAAAGATGAATCATTGCAGAATATGTTGGAACCAATACGTGGAAGAGTAGATATTTGTTGCCAAAAAAAAGTTTCAAACAAGCGGAGCATGAGATCTTACAAAACAATTGTTATTCAATGTTATGTTATATACAGTTGTTACAATGCCACCATTGGATGACACATGTATTTATTTGTATGGTGTACAAAAAAATATCTCTTTGGTTTAGGTATTTGTTGGACATTTGTGTATATTCTTGATGTTTATTATTATCATTACAGGAATGTCTTTCTAAATTTGTAAATTTTTTCAAGTATTGCATGGTTGAGTATAAATTTGTTTCAATATTCCTTCAATGCTGTGCGATTTACATTGATAATTTTTTTGAAATTTCAGAAAATTGCAACAAAACATCAAAATATTGATCATAGTTATTGCAACTACAACTCTTATTATTTTGGTATTTCTTTCTTTTGAAAAACAAAAATAAATATAAAAAATTTCAATGCTTCTTGACTGAAGATTTTTCTCATCTCTTCTTAAATGTTAATTTATTTAATGGTATTAATGATATTTTAATTCATTTTTAAGCTTGTGAGTTCTTATTCACCATATCTATATATTGTCCATTAATTGATATATATATATATATATATATATAACCAATCCAAAATATTTTAGTCATATTTTACTTCTATCAATCTTCTGTTTATGATAACATGGTTTTTATATCAATTGATTTTCTTTTGCATATTTATGTGACTTTATCTTTTGATACATATTAAATACTTATAGATTTTTATCATCAAAGTGTTTAATTTTTTTAATTTAATTTGATTTGATTTAACTATAATAGTATATTGTATACTAAACACTTCATGTTGGGACCAAATCTATAGTTTTCACCTCTTATTGTTATTATTACTCATGCAATTGTTCCATATTTATACTTTTTTTTTAGTTTTTTAATTTTTTCTTCTTAAAATTGGTAAGAGTATTTTATTTTTAAGTAATATGAATTTTTTTAATCATATTTTAGTGATTTAATTTTGTATGTATTTTATTAAATTATATTATCATATTTTAGAATAAATCATCCACTACCACTATTAATTTTGATTGTGATTTTGATTTTTTTTAAAACTTTTATGATAAATATCTTTTATTACTATTAAAAGTTGATTCTAATTATTTTTTATGAAATTGAATAATTTTTATTTCTTTTACTTCAATCTAATTAATATTTTTAATATTTATATTTAAGTTATAATCTTTAATATTTTTATGTATTTTAAATTACTTCACATTGTGTAATAAGATATTTTATATCTTTTACTACTATGTTGTATTATAGACTTATTAGTAAAATAAGAAAAATCTATATCTATTATTTTTTTTTGTTATAAGTTAAAATCGGCATCATATGATAGGTCTTAAAATTGATTTATTACATTATAATAATAACTAGTATTATTTTTTTAAAAGATTTGATCTAATCTTTTAGTTTAATACTAATTTATTTATATCTTTAATATCTTATCTTTATTAAAATTATATGTGTTAATAAATTATATCTATAAATATATATTTTAATTTTTTATAAAATTAAAATAATAATCATAAATAAAATTTACTCATTCATAAAAGAATCTATGTATTTTTACTTTATTGATAACTTTTCAAGAAAGATTTAGATATATCTTTAAACCAAGATTGAGTACTTTTAGAGATTTAAGAATTTCAATACACTTGTAGAAAAGCAGTTTAATAAGAAAATCAAGGAATTAAAAATAGAAAATGGCAATAATTTTGTATCTAAGCAATTCAATAAGATTTTAAGGAGTGAAGGTATTTCAAGACATATATCATTACCACACACTTTGCAATAAAATAAAGTTTTTAAAAAGATAATCATTAATAAATAAATTCTATTTATATTAATATGCATTAGCTACCTATAAGAAAAGATAAATCTTTAATGGTTTGCTACTAAACTATCAAATTAGGTTTAATAGTTTGGAAGTTATTAAATATTTAGTACTAAAAATCTATTTAATTATAAGATATTTCTACTTCTACTTATTAAAAAAATAAAAAATAATAATAATGATAATAAATTTGAATTAATTTTTTTTTTTAATTTTAAATAATTTGATACAAGTTTGAATATTTTGCACTTTGGCATCAATAAAATATTAATGAATTTATATGAAAGCCATCTAAGAATCTTACAAATGCATTGAAAGAAGTTTTTATTTATTTTCATCAAAAATACTTATTTAAAAAAGTATCAACTACTAGTATTTATAATAAAATAAAATATAAATATAAAATAAATAAATTAATATATTATCTTTATTTTTTTATTTTATTTTATTTTTGATTTATTTGTTTATTTTTTTTCCCTCCATATATGCTATAAATACTTTATAGATTTTACTTCAATAAGATAGAAAATTATTATCTAAAAGATTTGTTATTAAAAGTTTTAATTATAGAACTATAAAATAAACCACTTAGATTACATCAATCTTTAATATAATGTTGTTGAAATTGAAATAAAGATTTAAAAAATTAATTTGATTTATTTTTATTTTAATATTGAATAGTGAAATAAAATATATTTAATATTATAATCTTTAAATAGATTTTTAGTACTAAAAAATATTGTTAGAAGTAACTACTTTACCTACCACTATTTTATATGTTTAAAATATTTGGATATAATTATAAATAATTAAATAAATAGATAGGCTTCTTAATTAAATATAAAATACTAATAGTGGTTTAAAATATCTATTAATTATCTTTGGTTAAAAATATAAATTAAAACTTGTAGCAAGTATTATATGATGTATTTTGACATCTTTAACTTCTAATAAAAATAAAATCTTAATAATTTTGTAGAACTTTTTCTTAAGAATAGAAATAATTTTATAAATATTAAAATATTAAAATTAAATAGTAATAGTTTATAAATAATTTAAGTTGATAATTATATTTTCTTTTAATAAAGAATTATAGAATTGAACCCATAAGTGGCCTTAGATGCATCATATAGATATAAAAACTTCTTTTAGAAGTTATTTAGATATAAGGAATTATTTTAAAGGGCTTAAAAACTTAATTTATTTTTTTATAAACCTTGTGGTCTTAGAAAATCTTTTACCTTACTTAATTATTAGCTAGTATATATTAAAATAATAATAAGTCTATTTATACTCTTTTTAATACATCTCTTGTATTCCAATCTTGATTTAAGACTTTCTAGTATCTTTGTATAATGAATTAATTAAATATAATCTAAAGTTATAATTTTATTAAAATATAAAAAATTAATTTATACAAAAATGATATTAAAAAAATATTATCAAATAGTTCCAAAAAAATACTAAAATCAATTAAATTTAAAATAAATAAATAAATATTTTATCATATTTTATAGTTTTTTTATTTTAATATTTTATTATTTGGATTAAATCTTTTATATTTGTTATATTTTATAAATAGAAAAAAGTAATATTAAACTTTACTCAATAATATTAGAACTACATATTTTAAATTTATGTCATATAAAACTTTAAAATATAAGTGTTATTAGAATTTATTGTTATCATATTAAAAAAATAGTTGCCTACCTATTTTAAATCAAGAACAAAAATTTATATAAATATCATATTTGAAGTGATTTATATATGTACATGTATATATGTATGTATATAAATATATATATATATATATATATAGATTTTACTTAAAACCAATTTGGTGTAAATGGATATTTCTCAAATCATCAAAAGATTGGCCATGTCTTCAGGAGTTTTTAAATCCAAAATTCACTCATAATTCTGTTTTTGTTTTGGAATAAGAAACAATAGCCAAATTTATTATTTATTCTTATAAAAATAAATGACAAAAACATGATATAAGATGTGCAAGTAGAATTCATGAATAAGAATAATTAGGCATATATATATATATATATATATGAAAAATCCTAAAATCTATTGTTGTGTCTTTTCAAAATTACAAAAGACATGTGTGTTATCCTGGATTTTTTCATCTATGAAGAATGTTGCTAACAACTGCTTCATGCATATTTTCCTGAGATATATTAACAAACTTTGATGTAACAAACCTGTCGAGAAGAAAGAAACTCAGCTAACAATTGGATGAAGGAGGACAAAATGTGGCAACATTCAACAAGTGCGCGTTAGGAGAGGAGCTGAATGCAATGAGGGGGGCAAAAGTGAGTGAGGGAATGCACACTGACACCACCAATCCTCCTCAACCAACTGGGAGCCCCTTCCGACGTGGCATTCAAACTTATCAACAAGCCTCTTCTTCTGCTCTCTTCGACGTCGTAACAGAATCCTCCTCATCACCAGCGTTCCTCTTCCTTTCCGTGATCACAATCTCTAATACTTTGGATATTCTGCAAGCGATCACAGTTGGTGAGCAGCCCCAAAGGCTGAAGATTGTGCTCCCGAAGCAAGCCAGGAAAGCAATCCAACATCATGCCACTTGTTACATTGAACATCACTCACTGGCGACATTGTGGGTGGCGTCATAGAACCCCGAGGTCAAACGACTCATCCGCGCTTCAGCTGGAGTCCTGCCATTTTCCGATCTGTACCCGGTTCTCCTCGTCCCGGGTGCTTGGCGCCGCAGCAGCACCCACGCCTGTCGACAGACGCACGGGGCTCTCTAGCCGCGGCTGAACCTACGGCTGAGTCACAGCCCAATTCTTTGAAACCAGTTATCCCGTTGCAGTTCAGCTCCGGCAACTGATGATGATACAGTGAATATGTCCAGCATTTGTGTCCGACTGGAAGGAGGCTGTAGCTGCTCAGCTTGCGGCAAATAGTGGACTACTTGTGTGTGGAAGGATTCAACGCCGCAAAGAGGACCAGTGCACAACTCCGCACGCGGCCCTCGGAGAACTCATCTTCCGTGTTGGCTTCAAGCTGCTCCGACAGGCCCGTCACCGAAACCTGCAGTTACTCCTGCAACACTGCTGCCCAACCCCTCGCCTCAAATCTCCTCCGCGCCCACAACGTCCTTGGTTTCAGAGCCACGTGCCTTCTCAACTTCAGTTCTCAGAATGACTGGTTGGTTGTTTGTTGTTTTCGTTTTTCTTTTCTTTTTTGGCACAAGTTACTTCCACCACCTCACATTAACAGTAAAATAATAGCAAAAGGCTCCCAATCCCATAACAACTATGGTTATAGGTAGACAAAGGTACATAAGTTTAAAGTACAAAGCGTCATACCTACAAATCATAGTATCTAAAAATCATTTTATAAATGAACAATATTGTCCAATCTTATATATATATATATATATATATATATTGCTTGATTGCACTCTTGGAACCTATGTAAAAATATTTCTTCAATTTAAAGATTGCACACACAATAGAATGAAGATATATTAGGGTATACCTAAGTCTTTTATGCATTCATTGCTAAATCATTAAGCCAAATTTTTCAAATAAACATTGCTTCTTTCTTAGTCTTAAATGTACCTTGTCAATCAAAATTGGTGATAAGGTTCCAAAATTCTAGTGTATTTCTTTATTGTTAAGTCTTAATCATTTTATTTAAAGAATAATAATTCTTTGACAACTTTAAATGAATAATCCAATAGTTCTTCTTTTGTCTTTTATTTAATGACCATAATATTAAAATTTATAGTTCAATTAGCTAAATAAAAAATTTGATAGCTTTTGGATTTTTTTAAATTCTTCTAAAAATTAGTATAATCTCTACTATTGTTGCAAAGCCTATCAAAAATTATTAGTTATTTTAATAAATAATTAGAATAGAGCTATAAAAAATCAATTCTAAACTAAGTAGTAGAAAATATGATTTTTTAAAAAATCATTGTTCATTAAAGTAAATTTTTTTAAATTGCTTAATTTATTTGATAGTCTATAACTTAAGAATAATAAATCTAAAAGAATGTAGTCTAAAAGAATGTAGCCCAAGAATAAGAGTAGCTCAAAAAAGAATGTAATGTTTAAAAATAATATAACTAAAATTAATAAGTTAATTAATATTTAAGCCAAAGCTACAACATGAGCTCAAATCTAGAACTTCTAAGATATAGAAAATTATATTATCTATATAATAGAACCTTTTTGTTATATTTTTTTAATTAAAAATATTCAAATATTTAATAAACTTAAATCTAAAGAAAATCTTATAAATAATAAATTTTTTAGGTGGTATTTATTGATAAGTTGAATTTAAAATTTAGTTATAAAATCTATTAGAATAACATGCGTTGTTTGCAAAGGTTTTTAAAATTAGCTTAAATATATTACAATACTATAATAAATTATTTATTTTAATCTCCTATTGAATAAGTATCATAAATATAAAATTTATTATAATAGTTATTTAAATAACATAGATAGATAGAAGTGGGTAAAAATAAATTAATTTTATAATATCTTATAGAAAAACTTCCTACAAGCTTCATAGAAGCTTCATGTAGTTTCATCTTTATTCATGTCTATGGATGATTGATAGATTAAAAACTTAGCCAATAAATTAGCCACATATTACACATGTTAATAGCTTGTAAAATAAGCTAATTATGTGGTGCACATATAGAACTTGTCTTATAAGTTTGACACATGTCTTGCAAATTGGACATGTATTAAAGATCCTATAGAATATCACTACATAGCTCTTAGATAGATAGTATATATAGATACAAGAATAAAACCTTATTTACTCTTGTCAACACCTTTCTTGTTTCTAGTCTTGTTTCAAGAATCTCTACTTTTTTTTTATCTTGGCAATAGCCATTCTAGTTTAATATTATACCATCTTTGGGTGATTCTTTATTTTTTTAAAGTGATACAGGAATATTTTGATACTTTGTTTTATTTATATTTTATATCTTTTATAATTTGACAAGAGTGCTAATTTATTGTTCTTATTTTCTGTTTTAAAAGTAAGTGGATTATTCTATTTCTATTTTTTTGTATTTAAAGGTTGTGGACTACCCACCTTTAAATTAACATTCTTCGTTTTCTAACCTTAATTTTTATTCTTAAAGAAAGTGGATTACCATGCTTTGTGGAAATTTTTATTTGATATTAAAGGTTGTGGTATTGTATGACATGTTGTCCTATTTGGGAATACACTAGGCACATGGCTGTGGAGGATGAAGTTGCAATTTACAAATATCCAAGAACCTTTAATAAGTTTCATTTGTATAAGAGGATTATGATTGAATATCAATATGAGAGTGCTTAAGTCAATACAAAGTACTTAAGTCAATACAAAGTGCTTAAAAACACTCTTCTTGATAATTTCATCTACATATAAATCCCAATTGTTTTATTATTTGTCACAATCAAGCAATTAGATTTCTCTTTACAAATCCTAATCTTATTTAGTGAACTTCAATAAGCTATCGCTTTTAATCTAATTATCAACTTGGTGTAAAACTTTGCATACAAATGCGAATATAAGTCTTCTATATGCTCAAATTTTTTTAATCCAACCCAACATACAAATTGTCAAAAACCAATCAAAATCCGCACTGATGTCACTTGGTTGCTGGCTTGAAGATTGATGTAGATATCCCAATGGCAATTTCTTCTCGAATTATTAACATCAATTAAAATTTGATATATAGCTTGCCCTTGAAGTCTTCTAACATTGTGCCAATTTTCACCCTAATTCAACTAGTAGACCTTCAAATATCACAAAAATCCTAAGTAATCATAAATTGCCAATTTCTGGTACCTCTTCATACTAAAGATCAAATAAATCTTCATTTCATTATTAGATTGCTACAAATTTTAACTCAATCTTAGCACACTCAATTACCTATATATTATTAATTTTCTAATTATAGATATCACTTCAATTGTACACAATTGTTAAGAGTGTTGGTCTTAACTTTATTGTATGTAAATTTAATTTATAATACAAGCTTAATTTTAGATAGCAATTGCTAAGTCCTCCCAAATCTTTTGAAAATAAGCCTAACATCATTGGAACAAGCTTGAAGCTAGCCCTCCAACCCTAGTCGCTGATCTCTAAATGATCCAACTTCTTGCCCTTGGTGGCCATTTTTGTGGCTGGAGATCTGACTTTGACCCTGTCTCATACACGGTGTCGTATGACGTTGTCGGGGTAGAGAGAATTTGCCTTAAGATAGCGCTAGACTTCTAGCTGTCACTAATTTCTCAATCAAGCTTCAAAAATGAGGAAAATTCAAAGTTTATATATATATATATATATATATTTTTTCTTTTTGAGAAATTACATCAAATACATAAGCCTCAAGTAACTAACAACATCCAAAGTATGATAAAATCCTCTAAAACCTTATATATCTTTATGTGGAAATTTTTCTGAACTTCAACATCTCATATCTCCTGATCCGACCATCCAAACATAGTAAAATTTTCCATGAAGTACTGATAAATTCTTATCAACCTTTACAACAATTTTCAACTGCAAATTCATTGCGGATCTTGAGATATCTTGAAAACCCTAACAATGGCTTCAAACCCTTGTCTTTATACACTTGCATACAAATTTCTTCATATCTCACAAACTATAAGCTCAAATTCCATGAAATATGTATGTATAGCTTTTTAACACAAAATTTCACATTCTCCAAGAAGTTTGAGCCAAAATTTCGTCTGAAAACTCAAGTTATGGCTCAAAGCATAACTATTAACAACACAGTGTGCTTATTGCCTTGGAATTGGATGCGCTGTCTTCAACTCTTCATATCTCCTTTGTCTAAACTCAAAACTTAAGAATTCCTTCATAATAAACGTAGATCTTAAAATCACCTTTCCAACCGCACCGTTCGATCTCCAAAAGCCTCCGTACAACTCCGCAAAATCCCAAAAGAGTGACAGCATGTATGAAATTCACTCTTTAACTTTGAACAAGTATAACTTCTTCACCCTAACTCCAAATCGCCTAAAATTTCCTCTCAAACTATACCCAAAACCCTAAACTTTACAACCCTACCTCTGAAATTGCAAATCCCCTTTTTGAAGTCGCCGAAAACCCTTGTTAAGGTCGCGGGCAGCCTCCTCAAAGTCCATTGGGCATGGTATTCGACCAATAGGGATGAAGTTCCCTATTCCTTGCCTTCATCCGACCATGGCTTGATTTCATCCCTCCCAATTAGCCTCTTACTAGCTTAAATTTTCATCCTTAAGTCCCCACCTTCTCTCAAGGCTTCATACTAAACATTTAGATCTTATAATTTTTAAATACCATAACTAAAATAAGTAAAATAAAATAAAATAAAGTTTCTTCTATCAACCATTTTTAATTTAACTTACTAACCATTCTAACACACATCTAGATTCATAAACATATAATATATTTTAACTAGTTTTTACATACTGTAAGTAATTACAGTACGACATCGACCCCCTCTAAACCTGCACATCCTCTGGTATGTGCCACTTTTTACGTCCCTTTTTACATCATATATATTGCTCTTAATCACTTACAAGTTCATCAACCTCTTGCTCTTGGCCCAAGTATTGAGATAGAAATTCTTCAAGTTTCTGTACTTCAAATCGTCCATCTCTTCTCTTGAAAGCTTTCACCCTCTTTCCAGCTACTGGAATTCTGATAACAACTCCATCTAGCTCCCGTAAGGAATATGTAGCATTATCATTAACTTTAAACACTACATATGGCCCAAACCATTTCTTTGCAAATTTCTTTACAGTGCTATGTTGATGCTCTAAGTTGCTATCATAGATAAGAATCCAATCTCCAACTTGAATAGGCTTAGGTCTTAGCCTGTGGCTCATGTCAAACCTCTCCTTGTTTTCCAATCTTGCTGCCTTTAATCTTTTAGTTGCAATCTGCAAGTCCTCAAGTAACCTTCTCAACTGTTGGATGCGAAGTTCTAATAATCTTTCTCTATTGATGCCATCTTTCCAAGACAAAAATATCCACGTAGGGTGGATTTCCTCAACTGGCATCATAGGCTTTTGTCCTAACATCAACTCCGTGGACATATAACCAGTGACAATACTATGAGTAGTCCTATCAGCCTACAAAGCAAATGGAAGTAATTTAGGCCATTGAATTGGTCTACCCTTACATGCCTGGACCAATGCTTGAATGATGGGAGGATGACCCCTCTCACTTTTACCATTTGCCTCAGGATTATAAGAAATAGTCAATTTGAGTTGAATTCTATACCTATTAAAGAATTCCCGTGCTTCAACAGCATCCAACTCTCCTCTATCAGCTCTCATCCTTCCAATGCTTCCATATCTACTGAAGATGTCTTCGAGTATAAATCTGCATATTGCTTCAGTGGTCTTGGCCCTCAATGCCCTTCCTTCAACATAATTTGATAGCTCTTCTCTTGCCAATATCAAATATTTCATGCTCCAAAGTCCTAATGGCATAGCTACCAAATCAATTACACATTGAAAATGTATAGCAGGTGGGTAAGTAGGATGTAATCCATCTCTATGTCTGACTTTAGATTGTAGCTGAACTTTGTGCATGAACTTACAAAATCTTCAATATCTTTGTACAAGCCCTTCCACCAATACCTTTCCTTGATCTTTGTATAAGTGGACCAAACTTCTCTATGTCCTACCCAAAGTGTGTCATGAAATTCTTTTAAAACTTTATTCTTGGTCACAAAATCTCCTACCACCCTCAATGGGATTTTGTCACCTCTTTTTGGCCTCTTCCAAAGATATCCATCCTTAAGCAAATAAGCATATGACTGGTGCTTGATATCTTTGAAGGTCTTATCCATCCAATCTTCTTGCCTCTTCATTTTGCTCAAATAGATTCTAATATTTTTCAGTTGGCCTTCATATAGATCTTCATAGAAGATTTGAACATCATCTCCAAAATCCATTCTATTAGTAACAAACAAATATCCATAGCTCCTCTCTTCTTGATATTCATCTTCTTCCTGTGCCATCATTCCCTCCTCAAAGGTATATCTAGCTCTAGATAGCATGTCTGCCACCGAGTTCTTTTTACCAGTGATATGTATCAATATAGGATTCAATGTTTTAATGTAAGCTATCTATCTCAACATAGCAATGTCTGGAGTAGTGCAGTTGATTACCATTCCAAGTAAAGGCAAACAATCTGTCTCCAAAATCACACTAGCTCCAATCAAATAATTCCTCTCTGCCTTTAGAGCAGTGAATGCTCCCCAAAGCTCTCTTTTAAGTTGTGGATAAGCCCTTTGTCTTTTTGTAAGAATCTTGGCTCCAAACCTTATAACAAATCTCCTTCCTTCTCCATCATCTTGTCCAATAGCCCATCCAATTGCTGTAGGACTTATATCCACTGTTACAACCACTGGTCTCCCACATTGATAATCTACTTGTCTAAGGATAGGTGGTGAACTCAAAATCCTTTTCAAATTTTTTATGGCTATCTTTTGTTCATCTTTCCAGATAAATCTTCTTCCCTTCCTCAATAATTTGTATAGTGGCTCTGAGATATGTGCAAAGTGAGGCACCCAAATGTGATAGAATACACATGCACTCAAAAATCTTCTAACTTCTATAACACTTTCACATGCCTTCATTCTAGATATAGCATCAACTATTTCAGGGTTTGGTTTTCTACCATACCTACCACACATGTGTCCTACCACCAAAATCTCACCAACTCCAAAACTCGATTTCTCCACAGATAATGTCAAATTAAGTGACTCAAGTTTCTCCAATATCCGAGCCACATCTTCAATGTGCCGCTTGACAAACTGCCTGCAATCTTTAGTATCCATAGTCTCATCCTTGTCTTCCTCTTTGCTTCCCTTTATAGGTATGTCATCCAAAAATAGGATGGTCTTCTCAGTTACAAATTCATTTAATATTTGGTTCATAGCGTTTTGCATATGAGCCACAGAGTTAGTTGCACCTTGAGGTAAGGTGCGCATCCTCATTAATCCCAAAGGAGTTTTCATGGTAGTCAAGTCTCTACTTTTCTCAGCCAACTGAAACTAATCATACCTAGAATACAAGTCTTCGATAGAATAGATGGCATGGCCTGCAAATTGTTCAGCTACTTCATCCACCACAGGACCTGATCCCATATTTCGAATAGTCACCCTATTTGCTGGTTGCATATCTTGAATGAATCTCAATGCCCCTGAATTTTTAGTTATTGTGAACCATCTGTTAAAATAAAGAGCAATTGAAGGTTCAAGGATACCCATTCCCACCTTCTGTTTTAATAATTCTATTAACTTGGGAAGTAAAGCTCTAGGTATAGGTATAGGCTTCAAATCCCATGGAACATGTGGTATGGTAAAAATTGCCTTTCATGAATAGGTTTCACTATGATAAATTGCAAAACCTTTTTTCCATCACAACTACAAATCCTGGCATAATGTGAGCCATCGCCAAAAGTAGTTTCGTTTCTAGCGGTACGTAATACTAAGGTTGGCCAAAGTATTATTATGGATGCTGGCAATTTTCGTGGAAGTTATTCCACTTCCATCTCCAATCTAGTCTTCCATAATTTGAATGAAACTCCATCTCATCATGGTTATTTCGGCTCTAATAAGCCATGATTGATGCTCGATTGGCGCAATTCTTTTCCATCTCGCTTGGGCGTGATGAAACTTCGATCCATGATCAACTAAAGCTAAGACTGTGTCCTTACAGTTTCCCAACCTCACATAAGTCTCTGTCGTAGCTCTAGTCCAATAAAAAACTGAATAGATATTATTCCCCAACTCGTCACCATCTTCTTTTGAGAAGCTAATAACACGTTGTCGTGTAGTAATACGACTACTAGGTGAAAGAGGGGAGGAATGATTATATTATAGAAGAGCTCAAATGAAAATATTTGAGAAAATTATCTTAGAAAAATAGATAATAGACAAGGAGGTAGTAAAAATTAAAAAGTGCTAATGCTGCCTTTTATAAAAGAGATTTCTACTTACTTTGTAAAGCCATAAAAATGGTAAAACAAAGTAGATTAGAAAAATAATTGGTATAGGTATGTTTAATAAGAAGTTAAGAGTAGGTTTTAGAGAAATTTACCTCAAAACTACAAGAGTTGATATCCGGAGAGGGCCGGTTAAGAACCTGGGTCGAAACCAGACCCCAGGGCACAAAACCGCGTGCCGACGGCGAATGGAGGGTCTTTTTTGCAGATCAGAGATTGGGGTTAGGGAGTGAACTTGAAGGATTTTATATAGGAGTTGATTTTGAGTGATTTGGAGGAAAAACGACTTTGTAATAGCTTTGCAAAGTCAGGGTTTATTTTGGCTACTTGAGATTTTGTGAAATAAATTAGGGTTGATGGTTTAGGCAATTCCAGAAGCTTTGCAGCAGATCTACGGCTGGAAATTTGTGGGTTTTTGGGTATTGTTGTTGTCAATGTGTGCTGTGAATTTGAGATTGATCTAACGGTTTGATCAAAGGTTATTGAAATTTATGTGAGTTGGGGTCTCTGGAATTGGGTTTTAAAGGTCAGTTAGGGTTTTGCAGATTTTGATCAATTTATCGGTTGGATTGGGGTGAAATTTATGTATGTGTGTAGAAGACTTAATTTCCTACATGCTTGTGAAATTTGGAAGCAGTTGAACGGTGCAAATAGGAGGTTTAGGCACTGGAATATTGGCATGAAGATTGGAGAAGGAGGCCGGCTGATACCCGAGCAAATTTGTAAGTTTTTCTTCTTCTTAGTAAGTTGGATCTTCTTCAAACTTGGTGTGTGTGTTTTTAACTTAATTGTTAAGGTGTATGAAATATTTCAATCAAGATCAACGGTTTGTTTGGTAGTTATTGTGGTTCTAAAACTGCCTTAGAAATTGCTTAGGGTTTGACTTAGGGTTTGATTAGGGTTTGACTAGGGTTTGACTTAGGGTTTCATTAGGGTTAGGGTTTGATTAGGGTTTGACTTAGGGTTTGATTAGGATTTGACTAGGATTTGACTTAGGATTTGATTAGGGTTTGACTAAGATTTGACCAGGATTTGAGTTAGGGTTTTATTAAGATTAGGGTTTGATTAGGGTTTGACTAGGGTTTGATCAGGGTTTGACTTAGGGTTTGACTAGGGTTTGACTTAGGGTTTGACTAAGGTTTGACCAAGGTTTGACTTAGGGTATGACCAAGGTTTGATCAAGGGATTGACTAGGGTTTGAATAAGATATGATTTAGGGTTTTAAGATTCTATTTTAGTATTTTCTAAATTTAGCATTTTATATATTATTTTCTATTATGATTATTGAATGACTCATTTATTCTTCTTTTATAATTTCTTTAAGATTGAATCAAGCTGAAAAATATTGTTAAGGTTTAATAGAAGTTAATTAAGATTCTATTAGAATTGTTAGGATTTTGTTGTGGCGTATTTTCTTTTTATCTTCCACAGCCAGGTGCCCGGAGCATTCTCAAGCAAGACTTCACGTATTACGACATAATTTGGTGAACCCGACGTTAAAAGCTTGAGGTGGAAGATTTTTGAAAAATTTTGGATTTATTTGACTTATGGAGAAGGAAGGCAAGAGAGTTGAAGGAGGAATTATGGATGGTGCATCAATTGGAGCTTCTAGTGGAGTTGCAAGTGGAGGTAGCAAAGGAGGGCAAGGTATGTATTTTGATCCTAACTCTGCAAGCATGTTTGAAGCATTTGCTCTATTCATGCAACAACAACAGGTGAAAGATCGCAAGGAAGGAATGGAAAATAAGGCATTATAGGCAGTTGTGGACAAGATTGACCAATTTGAAGGGAAGAATATTACAAAATATTTAAGATGTTATATTAAAGAAATGGAATTGAAGCGTGTTTCTGAGAAGGAGATGGTTCAATTATTTGAACTGGCTACTATACCGGAGATAAGAAGTCATGTTAAGTCCATTATAGGACAATCTGGAGATTCATGGGAAAGGTTTTCTCAAGCATTAAAGGATGAATATTTTTTTGAAGACAGTGATCGGGTTACAAAAAGGACATTTTTTGAATGGATTGAAAGGCCTAAGAAGGATCTTCAAGCGACAGAATTATTAAGGGAGTTTGAAAGGCAATATTCCCATCTATCAAAGAAAGAGAAGCTATTACTAGATCCAAGCAAAGTAGAGCTTTTTCTACAAGCGGCTGATAGAGAGCTACAAGAGAAGTTGGAAATATTACTTGAAGATAAAGAAGAAGAAGAAGGACTGACATCAAATTGGAAGGAAGTGGAAGAAGCAATCAGAGTACTTGCAAAAAGAGAAAGGAGAAAAGATAGGGTGGGTATTCAAAGACCATTGCAAGCTTCTAAGGTAAAATTACCTACAAACCATCCTATACCTATGCTTCAACCTTCAATGGCAACATCAAAGAAAGAAGAAATAGACATTGATGAAATCATACGAGGGATGAGAGATTTGCAAATAAAATTTGCAAAACTTGAAGAAAAGGGCCAATCATCAAAGGTGTCAACAAGACAAAAATTTGGACAAATGGATGGTATAATACATAGGTGCATGTGGTGTGATAGCGTGGATCATTCAAGAAGGGAGTGTGAAGATTTTACAGAGGCACTACGCAAAGGAGTTGTGTTTTTCAAAGATGGTATGATACATTTAAAGGAAAGTGGAGAAAAATTGGAGACAAACTTTGGTAAAGGAGGAATGAAGGCACTTGCAAGAGAATCATTCAAAATCTCAAGCAATGAAGCATCAACATATTGGGTAGAAGCAAATCGAGGCAAGTGCTTAAGTATAAATCTTGAACTTCCAGGAGAATCTAGTTCTTTGTGGACAAGTGCAATGAGTTATGCTGAAAGAGGAAATTTTACCAAAAATGATTTAAAACGTGTTGGAAATGACATTCGACAAATTACTGGATGGAATGATCCTGTAGATGGATTATCGGTACATGCTCATATTGCAAGGAATCAACATGATGCATTAATAGAAGAAAAAAGAAGAAGAGATGAAAATAATGAAGGGCCATCAAAAATGATTACAAGAGGAGAAAAAGCACGACAACACAAAAATCCTATACGTGATGAGACAATAGAGAATGTTCCTACAAAAGAAAGAGATTTTGTAAAAGAGAAAGGAAAGGCCCCTACTTATAAATTACAATCAGATATTGAAGCTGCTACCGATTTGAAAAGGGTTTTGGAGGAGCGGATTTTAAATGGAAAGGTTGAGTTTACAATTGGTGAGATTTTAGGAATTGCAAAAAGAGAATTTCATGAAGTTATTATTGATACAATAAAAAGAAAAAGACAATCTATTGGTGATACTATAACATCAAATATACAAGGTACAAAAGCAATGGGAAGCGATGAAGAGGAAGAAATTGAAATGCAATTGGTTGGAGATGTTTCACGAGTCAAGTTTACAGATAAAGAAGATAGTACTCAAGCTTCTAGTCATTATTCTCGAAGTCTTTGGGCAAGAGCTACAACGGAAACTTTAGTAAAATTAGGAGAATTAGAAGAGCCGATTGTAGCACTAATTGATCATGGTTCTGAGATCAACTTGATATCAAAGGAGTTATATAGAAAGGAAAAATGGCCAATTGATACTAAACATGGATGGATGATAAGATCAGCAAATAATTCAAAGGGAGAATTGTATGGAGCTTGTCCAAACATAAAGGTGATGATAGGAGATGTCATTCATGAACAACATTTTTTTGTACAAGATATGTCTACATATCCAATTATATTGGGACAACCATTTATTACTACCACAAGAATGGAAACAAAGGTTATGGATGATGGTTCAGCCTATGCAAGAATAAGAAGCCAAGATGGAATGAAAGCAGTTCAATTTTTAACCGTTTGTGCTGATCATGAAAGAAATCGTGATAAGTTGAGAGAAAAGCCATTATCAAATGAGAACTTTGAAGAGCTTGAGGGTTTTTACCGCACACCATTGTAAAGCGGGATTGCAATGGGTTAAAGGAAGACATGTTCCCGCTGAATTTAACAAAGATGGCATTACCTACTAGACTTGTTGGATTGAACCAAGATGGTGTATTATCTTTTAAAACTATTGAAGGGATGAAAAGAATAGATAAACATTATGTTAAAAAAATGGAAAAAACTTTGAAAGAAAATGGAGAATTGGTTGAGGATGAATTTATATCAGGATCATTTGAAGAAGTTGGATTTGCGGATACTATGGGAGAATTAAATTATTTATTACAATATGGATTACAAGAAAGTAATAAAATTATTAATGTATGTTCTAAAGAATTTTATGATGAAATTCAAAACTTTATGAAAAATTTAAGTCGCCAAGAGGTATGTGTTGAAACTAAGTATAAATCAGTGGCAAAAAAGGTTAAACCAGTGGCTTTGCCACTACCATCAGATTGTGAAGAAAAGGTGAGAAGAGCATCTACACAACCAAATTTGAGAGATCCTAAGAAGATAGGGCATAAATTTATGGATGCTACACTAGATGGATTAAGGGTTGGATGTGAAGGATTTTTGACAAAATGTGAAGAAAAATGCTTTAGAAATATGCTTTCACGACATGGAAAGGCTTTTGCATTTGAAGCACATGAAATTGGATGTGTTGATCCAAATATTGTAGCACCTATGGTTATTTTTACTATTCCTCATGAACCATGGAATTTACGACCAATTCTAGTACCAAGAGCACATTTATCTAAGTTGATTAACTTACTCAATGAAAAGATTGAAATGGAGATTTTAGAACCATCTATAGCACCTTACTCAAATCGATGGTTTACGGTGTCGTAATACGTGAAGTCTTGCTTGAGAATGCTCCGGGCACCTGGCTGTGGAAGATAAAAAGAAAATACGCCACAACAAAATCCTAACAATTCTAATAGAATCTTAATTAACTTCTATTAAACCTTAACAATATTTTTCAGCTTGATTCAATCTTAAAGAAATTATAAAAGAAGAATAAATGAGTCATTCAATAATCATAATAGAAAATAATATATAAAATGCTAAATTTAGAAAATACTAAAAATAGAATCTTAAAACCCTAAATCATATCTTATTCAAATCCTAGTCAAATCCTAAGTCAAACCTTGGTCAAACCCTAGTCAAACCCTAATCAAATCCTAAGTCAAACCCTAATCAAATCCTGATCAAATCTTAATCCTAATGAAACCCTAACTAAACCCTACATCCAAATCCTAATCAAACCCTAATCTTAATGAAACCCTAATTAAACCCTAAATCCAAATCCTAATCAAATCCTAGTAAAATCTTAAACCCTAAATCCTAGCCTACCCCTAAGCAATTTCTAAGGCAGTTTTAGAACCACAATAACTACCAAACAAACCATTGATCTTGATTGAAATTTTTCATATTCCTTAACAATTAAGTTAACAACACACACACTAAGTTTGAAGAAGATCCAACTTACCAAGATGAAGAAAAACTTACAAATTTGTTTGGGTATCAGCCGGCCTCCTTCTCCAATCTTCATGCCAATATTCCAGTGCGTAAACCTCCTATTTGCACCGTTCAATTGCTTCCAAATTTCACATGCATGTAGGAAATTAAGTCTTCTACACACACACATAAATTTCACCCCAATCCAACTAATAGATTGCTCAAAATCTGCAAAACCCCAACTGACCTTTAAAACCCAATTCCAGAGACCCCAACCCACATAAACTTTAATAACCTTTGATCGAACCGTTAGATCAATCTCAAATTCACAGCACCTTACAAGCACAACTATATGCACAAACCCACAAAATTTTAATTGACGATCTATAACCAATCCCACAAAATCCTCAAAAATATAAACCCCAATATACTTCACAAACTCTAAAGTCTCCCAAAATAACTCTGATTTTGCAAAACTATTACAAAGTTGTTTTCTATCCAAATCACTCAAAATCAACTCCTACACAAAACCCTTCAAGTTCACTCCCTAACCCCAATCTCCGATCTGCAAAAGCCTCCTCCATTCGCCGTCGGCATGCAGTTTTGTGCCCTAGGGTCTGGTTTCGACCCAGGTTCTTAACCGGCCCTCTCCGGGTATCAACTCTTGTAATTTTGAGGTAAATTTCTCTAAAACCTACTCTTAACTTCTTATTAAACATACCTATACCAATTATTTTTCTAATCTGCTTTGTTTTACCATTTTTATGGCTTTACAAAGTAAGTAGAAATCCCTTTTATAAAAGGCAGCATTAGCACTTTTTAATTTTTACTACCTCCTTGTCTATTATCTATTTTTTTAAGATAATTTTTTCAAATATTTTCATTTGAGCTCTTCTATAATATAATCATTCCTCCCCTCTTTCACCTAGTAGTCGTATTACTACACGACATCCATCCCCCCTGAACCTGTGCATCCTCTGGTATGCACCAATAATTCTTCAATATGTTGAATGCTCTTCATCTTGTTCATATTCTTGGTCTTCAATTTGATCATCTTCTTCTTTTTTAATACCCCTCAATAGATTTTGTTCTTCATCAAAATGTATATATATTCCCTTTTGTTTGAATAACTTGACTCGCTTGCCTGCTATAGGTGTCTTCAATTGTGTACCATCAAGTTCCCGTAATACATATGTTCCATTGTCATAGACTTCTATCACAACATATGGTCCAAACCATCGCTTAGAAAATTTTCGTAATGTACTATGTTGGTTATCCAAACTATTATCATATACTAATACCCAATCACCTTCTTCTATCTTCTTAGGTCGTAGTCGATGCGTTTTATCAAACCTTTCTTTATTCCTTTCCCTTGCTTCTTTCAACCTTCCTATTGCCACTTCAATGTCTTCAGGTCTTCTTTCCAATTGTTGAATACGTAATGCTAAAAGATCCTCTCTGTTAAGATCATCCTTCCAAGGTAATATTCTCCATGTAGGTACTGTTTCTTCTATTGGCAAAATTGGCTTTTGTCCATACATTAATTCCGAAGGCATATAACCGGTCACTGTGCTATGAGTTGTACGATCTGCCTATAATGCAAATGGTAGTAGTTTTGGCCATTGATGTACTTTGCCATTGCATGCTTTTAGTAATGCCTTAACAATAGGTGAATGCCCACGCTCACTCTTCCCATTACCTTCTGGATTATATGCTGTTGTCAAAGAAAGTTTGATTCCCATTCTACTAAAGAGTTCTTTTGCTTCTTTTGCATCCAATTCATCTCTATCTGCCGTGATTTTTCCAATACAACCATAGCGACAAATAATGTCTTCTAAAAGAAATCGACATACACTTTCAGTACTCTTTGTTCTTAATGCTCATCCTTCAACCATATTTGATAAATCTTC